>JARFIW010001353.1:1872500-2048687 GCA_036346225.1 Platerodrilus igneus | reverse complement strand
ACTAGTACAACACGTGCTCTTCTGGCACTTTTTAATTTAGTAAGTATCAAGTTACTTTTATATGTAAATCGTTTAGATTTTCTTGGATATTTATACAAATTTAGAGAGATAAGAATGTTATTTGCGTCTTATTATGTATTTTTACGCATGTGGTTTTGCCATTTTAGCTTTTGATAATCTTCGAAACGTGAGATTTTAATTAAAAACTATTTATTTAATTGTTTTATTATTAAACTATATCTCAAAAGATTTTTTAACATACCTCATGTTTATTATTTAATAAGACTGACCAATCCATCATAATTATAATATATATATATATATATATATATATATATATTATATATTATTATAGATAATATATATATATATATATATATATATATATATTATATATAATTATATATAATAATACATAAATATTGTGGGCACTTAGACTACTACTAAATTTGTGCCCTCTAAATTTGTGTTGGACCAATTATCAAATTTTTCAATTAATTCCTTTGTCATAACAGATAAATACCCCCCTTGCTTTCCTTCTCTAATAAACTTAAGTTCAGTTGGGATCGTTGTGAATAAAGGCTTTAGAAACGTCTTTTCTTCCTCGAGGTTAACAGCGGAATTCTTCTTCATGTTCTCAAAACTCAAATGTTCTGCCAAACATTCAACTTGCTCCTTTGTGATGTTTTTATTGAGAAAACAGGCAACTTGCCTAATAACGTTGCTTAGATCTTCTTTCATATCCCGGTATCGAATGAACAAAATGCTAAACTGATCTCTTTGGTTCCAGTAACTTAAGATAGATTTCCAGAATGGTCCAAATACAACTGAAACATTGCCCTTAACAGTTTTTTCTTATCCTTATTTACAAGCTTACCTCGTCCTGCTAGAAATAACTCACAGAATTCGTCAAAGGTCCCTGTGTATCCTTCCAGTGATCTACTAAGGTAATAGCGGGACACGCATACATCCTTGAGATTTCTTAAAATGTAGATAATCTACAAAAGTTAAAACGATTATAAACCAATTTTACTTCTTTAAACTACACCTTGGGTCTGATTTTTCCACAAGTTATGTCTTGAGGTAGTAGATACCACGGCAAATGGGTTTTGATTACACGTGGCCCCTTTAGCCTATCTAAATGCTGAAAGGAGTTACTCTTTCCGAACATATCTCTAAACAATTCATTATCGGCATACATAGATTGGGTTCTAAAAATACAATACTTTAACATGCGTGTTAAAATTTCAGGATTTAGACAAATTATAGAAAATAGTAATGTGAACGTGATGGGTCATATTAGTGATTTGATCACACAAACACCCTTAATTTTCGAACTTAAATCAATATTTTTAGCAAAAATAAGTTATTAAATGCATATATATATATATATATATATATATATATATATAAATATATATTGCTGTAGTACCCCCCTTACTTGTGCAGCAGGATGTAATAAACGTCCAATTAAACGCCACCACGCTGTGTTCTTCTCAAATCTTCTAATTTTATTATGCCACGGATAGCTCTTTCATTTACACATAGTGTACAATGATACGATGATCAATTTTCAGTTACCCCTTTAACTTTTACCTGTGTGAATTGATAAATCGAAGTCAATCAATATTCATATAATGAAAGAAAATAATATTTACACTTTACAAATTTTTGTACTCCTTTAAATACACCCTTCAATCAATTAATATTATATGGATTATTTATCCCAAAATTTATATCCTTTTTAACTTAATTTAAAGTCACCAAAATTAACACCTTTTACAAAAAAATCTGGAACGTTCGAGACCCTTTTATGATTATTACGTAAGTTTCAACGTATTTAAGGTCTTTGTTGACTCCTTACAAATTAGTGAGAAAATAAATATATTTAATGTTAAAATTTAAATTTGAAAAGATTCCTTAAAACTAGGTACGTCTGACCTGTTATCTCATGATAAGTTGTTTCGTGTTGTGGATTAACACCCCTTATTATCTTCAATTGAAAACCAATGCCCTGCTTTATGCTCCTTATGTTTGAACTAATAATTCAGCACGGTTACCCCTTGTTTCCAAGGTCACCACGTGTTTTATTCTATATTTTGCTGTATACGCCTTAAATATCAATTGGAATTCGTGTGTTTCGTAGTATTATGAATTTTTGAACACCAGACTTCGGATCATTAATTAACAGCGTATTAGAAATAGATCAAAATTCTTAGAAGTGGATTAGGAGTAGATTAGAATTCCACACCAGAATTGTTTTCGACGCGGATTAGAAGTCGATTAGTATTGAACCAGAATTAAAATTACACGCCCTATGTCATTATAAATATTTAATTTAAATTAATTAACCAATTTCTACTCACGTTTCTGCAAAAAAGGCAAAAGCTTTTTCACGTAATTCTTATACAGCACTACGTACACTATGATATAAATTTTATTTATTTGACGCGTAAATATTTGATTAAAAGTGTTGTTAATTTGACGTGCTTCAAGTTGAGGCTGCTCTGCCTTATCACCTGTGGGCGTTATATAGCTTTTTCCCACTACATTTGGATTGGTTTTCCAAGCAGTCTTACAAGTTGTTGCGACCAACCACGTTTGTTTTCAATATTCCCAGTATTTTCATGCTGATTTCTGATAAAACTATTTTGGATTTTCATATCATGCTGTTATTTACTCATGTTACCGTCTTACGTCTGTTGTTTTGTGTAGATAAAGCTATTGGAAAATTGTACAAAAAAATGATGTAACACGATTGCTGTTTTCGTTTATGTATTTATTCACCTCTGAAAGTGCGTTTTCTTATCAAAGCATTTATTGTTCCTTCTTTATTATATGCGTAATTGCATGAGGATTTACTAAGTTTTATCTTATTTTCTGCTTATCTGTTTTCTAACTTGTTGAACACTCCTCAGCGTATAATTATATGTACGATTATTTCACTCCTGAATACGCGTTCTATTATTGGGAGATATGCTTGCTGGCATTTATTAAAGTTCATTACGGTCTATATACAGGGTGTTAAATTTTTGCTTTTTACATAATGTGCGAATTATTTATTTTCCTGCTAAATAAATGCAGTTTTCTGATTCCCATTGCTATTTACAGTTACTACACGACCCTTGCTACTCAATACACCCCTAAACAACCCATTATCACAGCAATATATATATATATATAAAATAATCTATATCTTCTTTTTCTTTTTTTTTATTCGATCACGAATGCGAAGATCACAAAATATACCATAAAGTAGAAAACTGGCGATATACGTGTAAAGTAAGTAGGTCGTACAGTGTAACGGATCTCCAAAAGGAGATACTCACGGTTGAACTTGAGTTTAACTTAACGGGAGGGTAAAAGAGTTAGATGAGTTTTTTAACTAGACAAACACGAAGGTTCATGAGCCACCACAATTTCAAATTTAGTGAAAAATGTAATTATCACGATGGATATGGATAATCGTTTCTGCAACAGCAGGGGTCGATTCTTGAAGTCATGCGAATTCGCTCCCATAAGAACAAATCACTACGATGAAATTCCTATGGGAATGACTAGTTATCTTTGAAAGGTATTGGAATCTAGCTTCCAATGTGAGTAACAATATACGTATTTTTGTGATTTTTACTACTAGACATCTAATAGAATTAATGCATTATAAACAGGGGTATGTATATATTAATAACTATACGATTTATCCTATATACTTTATATACTTTATATACTTTATTGATTTTATAAAATTTATATACTTTATAGAATTTATATACTTTATATACTTTATATACTTTATACTTTATATACTTTATATACTTTATATACTTTATATACTATGAATATGATAACTTTATATACGGGTTTATAATATCATTTCATATACTATTACATACTTCTATGATACTTGTATATACTTTAATAGGTATTGGATATCTAGCTTCCAATGTGAGTAACTAATATATATTTTTATTTTATACTACTTTATATACTTTATATACTTTATATATTTATATACTTTTATCTTATATACTTTATATACTTTATATACTTTATATACTTTATAATTTATATACTTTATATATTTATATACTTTATATACTTTATATACTTTATATACTTTATATACTTTATATACTTTATATACTTATATACTTTATATACTTTATAACTTTATATACTTTATATACTTTATATACTTTATATACTTTATATACTTTATATACTTTATACTTTATATACTTTATATACTTTATATACTTTATATACTTTATATACTTTATATACTTTATATACTTTAATACTTTATATATATTATATACTTTATATACTTTATATACTTTATATACTTTATATACTTTATATACTTTATATACTTTTATACTTTATATACTTTATATACTTTATATACTTTATATACTTTATATACTTTATATACTTTATTACTTTATATACTTTATATACTTTATAATTATATACTTTATATACTTTATATACTTTATATACTTTATATACTTTTATATACTTTATACTTATATCTTTATATACTTATACTTTATATACTTTATATACTTTATATACTTTATATACTTTATATACTTTATATACTTTATATACTTTATACTTTATATACATATCTTTATACTTTATACTTTTATATACTTATATTTTATATTATATCTTTATATACTTTATATACTTTATATACTTTATATACATTTATAACTATATATTTATATACTTATTTTATACATTTATATACTTTATATTATATACTTTATATACTTTATACTAATTATATACTTTATAACTTTATATACTTTATATACTTTATATATACTTTATATACTTTATATACTTTAATTATACTTTTATATACTTTATTATTACTTTATATACTTTATATAACTTTTATTATACTTTATATACTTTATATACTATACTTACTTTATATACTTTATATACTTTATATACTTTATATACTTTATATACTTTATATACTTTATTTATACTTTATATACTTTATATACTTTATATACTTTATATACTTTATATAATACTTTATATACTTTATATACTTTATATACTTTACTTTTATCTATAACTTTATATACTTTATATACTTTATATACTTTATCTTATACTTTATATACTTTTATATACTTTATATACTTTATATACTTTATATACTTTATATACTTTATATACTTTATATACTTTATATACTTTATATACTTTATATACTTTATATACTTTTATATACTTTATATACTTTATATACTTTATATACTTTATATACTTTATATACTTTATATACTTTATATACTTTATATACTTTATATACTTTATATACTTTATATAATTTATACTACTTTATATACTTATATATCAGACTTACTTAACGTTGGTTACGTCAAAATTTATGCTACGTTGCTTGGCCTACGTTATACACTTAAAATTAAACTTAATATAATACGACCGGGCTCAATCGAAAAAATTAGAATAGTAAACCTGAAATAAAACAAATTAGTCCTGCAAACCTGAAACAAAGAAAAAGCATAGCATACGGATCAAGTATAAATTGTTCAGTACTTTGTAGAATAAAAAAAAAACTGTTGGGATAATCTATATAATATAACAACGGTAAAAGCAACACAGAAAAATGTTTAGTACAAAGTGAGGTAATATTGGGGAGTAGCAGAAACGTTTCCTCACACGCCAATTAAACATAAATCAGATAAAATGTTGACAACAGATAAATAGATAAGACACAATTGGTATGAGTAATTCAGTAGTATTGATTTTTCTTTCTTTCTTTTTTTTTCTATGTTTTAAAATAGCATGCAAGTCTATTGTAAAAGGTATCAGAACGACAAAGATATGGTAAACCAACGAATAGATATTTAAAGTAATAACCAGTAGGAAATAGTTCAACTTACAAAAGTCCTTCAGCAACGCTTCCTTGCAACTGAAGTGTGGGATTCAACGATGTCCTGCACTAACGAAGCACTTCACCCTTGACAGTGAGGGTGTTGATGGAACTTATCACACGTTACACTAATCACACCTACGTATTTCACTGGGGTTAGCAGCAGACAATATCACGCGTCGGAACTATGTAGCCTTGATAAATTCTATTTCCTAAGACAATAATTTCGAAATATGTGGTAGCAGTAGTTTAATTTCAACTGGGACCAAATGTTTATTATGTTCATAAACATCCCAAAAGCAGTGAGAAACTTCACCCAATACCTTAGTAAACCGGTAATCTGTTATATTTCGCAAACACGAAACTTGCACAAGCAAAGATCTATTGTAGATTCTTTGGGGTTAGAAAATTCAGAAACTACAGTATCCACAGTATTTGGGATAATCCAAAGTATGAACTACTCAAATAAAAAAAGGACAACGCCACAAAACACAATTAGTAAATCACGTGCAAACACTCAGCAAGTCCGTCCAATGCTCCGTAAACAAGCACGTCAAACACGTTCGCCTATAAAAGCATCTTTTTCTTCAGTGTCATTAGAACGACACTGCCTACAGTTATATCACTTTTTTTTTCCAACAGAAAAGCAACAAAAAGAACAATTAGTAAAGCTACGCGTATCACTCAAACGATCCGCAAAACAAGCACGTGCGGTCGAGTCAACAAGTTCTACCACTTTTCCTCCAACAGAAAAGCAACAAAAAGAACAATAAGTAAAACTACGCGTATCACTAAAACAATCCGACTCTTTTCAAAGCAAACAGCACACACTATTTTTAACGTAATTAATCTGTAGAATCGAAGAGCAAACTCAAAACGTTTATTTAAACTCGGTGTTACCATAAACTCTTGTCGACTATTATCTCCTTGGCTAATAACATAAGGAACAACCAAAACGTGAATGAATGCTGCAATCATATCTGAATAATTAATTACAGCGGTTTATCGTTTACGATAAGTTAAAAAGTAATTTACGAACAATCCCATTTAAAATTCGCTCCTTGCAATTTATTTATTAATTGAAAATCAAACTTCAATTAATCTATTTTTAAATTAATACACACGAGTTAAATTGCATACAAATCTGAACTATTCGAAAGTATTTACGAATTGGGTAGTGTAAAATGTTTAACTACAAAAATGCACGTTACAAATCTATATACTTCATATGCTTTCAGTCCTGGAACTGGTTAGACCCGTAGCCTCATTGTTTCCTATTCTTAGCTAACCTAAGCCTTTCTAAAGTTCCCAAAGCCTACATCTTTCTTTATTTGCGTGCAATAGTCCGATCCAGGTCACCTTTACTTCTCTTTCTCTTCTATTTCTGCTTGTAATATATCCCACAAAATTCCACAATTGCCTTAGAACGTGTCCTATCTTGTATTTCCCCACTTCTTTTTGTTTTCTATAAATATTTTTCTTTCCCACTTCTTCTAAAACCTCGCTGTTATTAATTATGTCTGGCCATGCTGTCATCGCCATACATCTGAAACACTACGTTAAAAAAGGTTCTTGCCTGTTTCCTGTCTGCTATCCACACAGACTGTGCTCCACACATATGCTTTCAACAATTTTCTCCTTGTTTCTATGTTTGTTGTCATTGAACATAACCGTTGTTTTTTCTTGTTAGATACGGCTCGGTTCCACTTCTCTTGTTTTCGAAATATATACCTTATTTCACCGATTTTCATGGTATGTGAAGAGGGTTAAGCAACCTGCGGTTACCAAGATCCCCCACTACTTAACCGTTTGCTGAATTAATAGTTTTTCAATAAATCTATTGTTTTCTAAGTGTATTCCTTATTTCGCCAATATTCAGTCGTACGTTTTCCACATATTTTATTTCTTCCCTTCACATTTCTAGTACCTTTTTTTTCTTAACTTTGTCTGTCCATGATATCTTTATCATACGTCTGTAGCACTACATTTCAAAGGCTTCTATTTTGTTCGTGTCCACTTCTCTTACTGGCAAGTTTCACATACATACAGTTCTGTGCTCCACACATATGCTTTTAGCAATCTTTTCCTCGTTTCTATGTTTGTTGTCTTTTAACATGGTAGATGCTTTACCTTGTTAAATACAGCACGACCTGGTGCTAATCATTGTTTTGTGTCTTTTGCATTTGTGCTATCTTGTGCTATTTGAAATCCTTAAACTCTTGAAAGTTCTCGTTTTCTATTTATATTCTGGTTTTGGACCTATTTTTCCTTTCTTTACGTACGTACTTTAGTTTTATCTCTGTCAACTTTCATGCCGTAATTCTCTGTTAGAACGGTTTCCATTTCATAAAAAGCTGCTCCTAACTCGTCCTTGATAGATACTAATACTGCTATATCATCTGCAAATCTAAACATATATATCTTCTGTCCCTGCATAGTAATTTCTATTGCCTTCCTGCATTTGACAGTATTCATTGCTTCTTCGATGTACCACTTAAGAATTATTGGAGATAGGGCACATCCCTGTCTCACACCTTTCCTAATATTTACTTCTGTACGTTCCTACTCTAATTCCATTACCGCTGTTTATTCTTTGTAAAAACTATGAACTATCAGCCTATACCTAATACTCATTCCAATCTATTTGAGTATTTTAAAATTGTTTTTCTATTTTACTTTGTCGAATGCTTTTTGCGGATGTACAAACCCTATTTACACGCTTTCTCTTTTTTCTCTCGTTTTCTCTATTATTACCCTCAAAGTTAAAATAGCCTCTGGTATTGCCATATTTTGCCTTCTCCTAGTATTTCTTCTCCATCCGTCCTTGTGCAATCCTAGTTAATATTTTTGATACGCGTGCTGTCAAACTTATTGTTCGAAAATTTTCACATCTATGCGAGCCTCTCTTTTTTCGTATAGTGACTATTATGTTACGTTTAAAATCTTTGGGTATCTCGTTCTGTTATTGTTTGCCCAACAGCTTATAGAGTTTCTGCTTGCACCGTATCTATACCCGGTGCCTTGCCATTTTACGAACGCTTTAATGCTAATTCAAATTCATCTCTAAGTATAGAATATTCCAATTCATCCTTTTCAATGTCTGATTTCTGTTCTAGTGTCCTAGATATAAATTCCCTATATAATCTTGCCATCTAACCACTTTCTCAACATTTTCTCTGATGATGTCTCCTTTCATGCACCTTAAATTTTTGGTATACGGTTTTATATCCCTAGAGTTCATTCTAATTAGTTTGTTTGCTTCATCTGTTTTTCTTATTTCCATCTTAGTTTGTACTTCTTTGCACTTTTCATCAATCCATTGTTCTTTAGCTTTCCTGCATTTGCGAATAATTTCCCATTTTATGGCACTGTATCTCTGTTTTCCTGCTTCGTCCGATCTGTTTTTGTATGTTTGTCTTTTTTCTATTACATTCTGGATACATTTGTTATACATGGTTTCTTGTTTTCTTTTTGTGTATACTCCAAAATGTCTCTGGCTACCATGTTTAAACTGGATTTAATGTTATCCCATTCTGTTTCTACTTCCTTCATATTAGAAACTTTCCGGATGTCTTTCAGCAATTCATTTGACTTTTTTTCAAATCTTTCGTGGATATTTTTACCTTTTAGTTTCTCACAAGTGCCTTTTTCCGTTTACTTTTTTCAAATTTCTAAATTTAAGCTCGACCTTCAAAATTACGATGTAGTGGTCAGTGTTTATATCTGCTTCTGGATAGTTTTTACAGTATTTTACTTGATTCTCTAACAAGAATGTAATCTATTTGATATTTTCCTATATCTCCTGGCATCCTCCACGTGTATTGTCTTCTAGCATGATGTTGAAATAATGTGTTTCTGATGGTTAAATTGTTTTTGTCGCAGAATTCTACCAAACCTAATTAATGATGATGAAACAAATACCAAATAGCCGACAAGCGAAGCAATTTATTACGGCTTTTAGTTTTTGAGTATACCAATAATTTGCTTTTTTGTTCTACACTATTCTTTTGGGTACGGTCATAGTAGAACTTGATGAAATGTCGTCCATTATCAGGAGTAGGAAACTAATATCTGAGACAGTCGAGGCCTTAAGCCCAATAACAGATCGTGATGCATGAGTAATACAAGTAGATCTCATTCCTATATTGTTTTTTGTGTTTATATTCAGCGGCGGGCTTAAATCAGTGGCCGATTCATACTAAGATTTCTGATAATATTGAAGCATTTGACTCATAGGTAGATAATGATTTACGTGTCTTATTGGACTCCGGCGACGTTTCAGTGGTAAGTACTAATGAATCTAATTCTTTAGCATGTATTCAATTTACCAAACTAGTGTAAGTGTATGACAACCTTGTATTTGGTTATCGTGAACAACTTTCTATTTGAAATATTTTCAGAAAGATATGCTCAGCTGCCTCAGTTTGCTTTTCCCATTTTCGGGTATTTTCCTTTTGCACTTCCCGGCTCATACTTTCTCCCTTAGTATCATTTGCGCCAAGCCATTACTTTAAAAAAAGTATGCTATATATTTTGAAAACCTTCTAATAAATTAAATTATTTTTTGCATTATGGTTTATTGTAAACAATTGTGAAAGCTTGAATGAAGAACTTAGCATAATACAAAGTTGGTTTAGTTAATAGATGCGAAAGTAGTACATTAATTTATTGTGAATCTGCTTGAAAAGTGCTAAATATGGCACGTATGTGAGATAGACAAAAGAACTTAATACATTCAAGTGCCCTTCTTAGATACTTAATTGCAAAGATATGTGCTTTTACGTTTGTGAGTTAGACGAAAGATCATAATACATTCAAGTACCCTCTTTAGTACTTAATCGCGAAGATAGGAATTTTATAACATATTTGGGGATCTTAATGAAACTGCATGAACCTGAAAATAATAATGATTTTAAAGCTTACTCAAAAAATGCACTGCGAAGCCTTAGATGCGTTTTTGCTTCTTCATAGTCAAAATCGTTGGCAATTAACCATGCCATTTCTTGACACCAAGTGGTACCTTAAAATATCTTTATTATACAAAAATTAGTATGTAGTTGATGATAATTACCCGAACGAGGAACCCCCGCAATAAAAATGTCATCATGGCGTACTTGAAAAATACGATTTTGTTCGGCAAATTCCTTGTAGGAAATTGGTAAACAAATATTATCTTGACCTATTTCAACATACGCTGGTCGCAGATCATAGGTACAGGTTTTATTTAACAGTCTATCAATCTTGGTGTCGTTGCGGATTACACGTACTTCTTTATAAGACATTCTAATGCTAACACACTGTCGTTTTTATTACTTTGAAGTATTGAAATCAGTATTTTGATTGCTAAGGATGCTGTTGAAACAACAAAATCAGATTTCAACAAGCAAACAATTTTTTGAACTCTGGGAGTAAATAGAAATGTTGACCTACGATAAGTACAATGTGTAATAACAATATCTTCTGGTCATATAGTTACAGACAAAATTATTGATTAGCAGCAATAAAAGTTATTTATAGGTTAAAGATCTAAGCTGCGTTTTAATATTTAGTATTGAATTATTCCACTTTTAAGACAACGAATAGCAATAGGTTTCTACTACATGCTGTTTGACATCAATAAGAATATTAAAGTTTACTGTTTATTTCAATAAAAAGACATGCAGAGAGTAAAAGAATCTTCTTAAATATAATTTACGTTTTGATTCCAGCACACACTTTATCTTCCTTTCGTGCCTAGTGTCCCTTTTGTAATCTATATGTTATGCCGGACTATATTTCGCATCCGATTTATTAAATATAATTTGAGTTGTTCATAGAATGATTTAAATTTAGTTTCAATTGCAAGCATTTTACTTAAGTAATACTAGTTTTACGCAGTGGTGGATTCCGTGCTGGCTGTTACTGTAACACACGGGTCCCGAAGGTAGTACAAACAAGAAAAGAAAGGTCAAGTCTGAAAGACCCGCACGAGTTACCGTAACGTAACGAGAAAAGCCAAAGGCATGCTAGTTTAGGAGGAGATTGAAGTGGGCATAAGGATACTTAAGAACTCGACTTCATCTGCGGAAATAAAAAGCGTATAAGTTATTCAACAGTTAAGGGCAGTTCGCTTGTCTGTCTAGTAATACATAGCATAACAGTAACAGTAACGTAATCTATTTAACCAACTTAAACGGTAAACATGGCGGTACCAAGCCGCTATAAATAATAATAAATCCTTAAACACTAAAAATATATAATATGAGCTCGCAAATAAAGGGAAAAAAAGACATTCTTAAAGCTACAATGCATTTAAATTTTCCTGCACCAAAATATGTTTAACAAAATAAGAGTAATGCAGGAATATAATCTCTAAATGTAATAATTATTAACACACCCTTGTTGTCTGAATCTTGAGATACAAAAGGACAAAGAGAAAAAATACAGGGAAACGCTTTTAGTAATTAGTTCCAAGTATATATAAAGAATAATCACTGGTAAAGTTAATTTGTACTGATTAGTTGGTACTAACACCTTAATACCGTAATATGTACTAAAATTTGAACTAAGACCTGTAGAGGGTAGTCCCGTAATACCAACACTGAATAAGCAAAAGAATCCACAGGGAACAGCACATATAGTAGGCATACGAGATGTACGTTAACACAATTTCTATGTCCGCTTAGAATAAATTTGCGAGTTTCTAAACAAAATTGTGCATAAATGGAGCATATTTTAAATTAAAGTGCGAGATATTCGATAAAAATATTATTATTAAAAACGTCAACCACTGTGAGTAACATGTGGTTCGCTTGTAACCGGTACCAAATTACTTTTCACTACAACTAGTCAAGTAGGATGTGACATAGGTCCACTTACCCTATTCTATTCAGATAAGCAGCATAGTACTCTAAGGAACACTCCATCAGCGCAACGGAACGGACTAAAGCAGTAGGCATAAAATTCACCTAAACAGATAGGTATAACATAACCCCATGGAATGCGGACAGACATCTAAACATAAAAAAAAGTTAAAAACCACAAAACTATAACAACAATTAAGAGTGATTTATAAATTTATTTTGTAAACCAGAATTTCCCATTAGTTATCCACATCGGATTTGATATCGCGAATACAAAGCTAACGGTATGTAGTTTAGTGACTAACGAAAAGAAAATCGCCTAGTACAGAGTATGAACTATCAACAATTACATTAGTAATGTATGTAGAATCCGATTCCCAATTTAGACATATATTTACAAGATATTTGAAATTTAAAATATTAACCAGATGAACAGAAAACATGTTATACCTGCATGAATTAAAAGGACCTGTCATTTATAATAATTATCTGAGCACAATCATACAAGGTAGGGTAAAATAACTAAGGGGGTTATTTAAATTTTTAAAAGAGGTCGGAATGGTTGCGGAATAAAGAAACGACCACAATAGAATTAGGCGACGTTGCAGTTCATTCTAAGGAATGCAAGAACGGTTCGAAAACAAACACGGAACGTAACAAATTCTCTTCAGCTAAAGTAAAAGTCGGGCTGGAAACAGAAGCAGAAGATGAAACACCATAACCACAGCACGTACCAAATCGAAATTCCTTCAAGAAGAACTATTACGATTATCAAAAACAAAAGCAAAGAAATAAACAAAGCACAACAAAAAAATTTTAGCTCGAAGAACCAAAGTACCGGATAAGGTCCAAAAAATTAGAAAATAACGGGGAAACGAGAGGGAGAGGGTAACAGTCAACGATACAGGCCAATTGTATTAACGATAGAAGAAAGAAGAAGAATCAGAAAGAAAAGAAAACAAAGGAAGACCGGTAATAAAAAATCAACGATGACGAAGGTAAAACGGAATCAACACTGCAAAAAGTGGTCAAAAAAGTATGTATCCCAGAAAGAAACGTTAAAGTGTTTGAAACTCAAGGATAGAAGCGGTTTCCTGCAGAAACCAAAAAGTAGGAAATGGAAGGAGGAAGAAAACTAGCAGTAGCCAAAACAAGACAGAACTGTCTAGTCTCAAGTATGTACGGGAACGACAAGAGCGGGCTGGTAAAACAAACAAGGTACTTCAAACTGTGATAACCATAAATTGTTTGATACGAATAACCAAGGAAAAGAATTGCTACAAAGACCGAAAAGTCGACAAAGTCGTAGTTTCCAAAGAAAACGATAAAAGGTCTAAGAAGCATACCGCAGGAGCGGGTGGACGATAAAGCAAATCATTACAGGGACCGACATCAAAGAGGACCGACCAAAGGAAAATGGGAATAAGAAGTTCAGAGAAGAAAAAGAAAAGTTGGCAAAACTACGAGATCTGATCCGAGCCAGGAATACCAGAACAAAACACCAAAGCATAGCACATATGAGTGGAACAACAATTAAGGATGATTTATAAATTTATTTTGTAAACCAAAATTTCGTATTAGTTATTCACATCGGACTTGATAACGCAAATCGAAAGTTAAAAATATATAGTAGAGTGGGTAACGAAAAGAAAATCGCTTAGTACAAAGTACGGCTATCAACCATAACGATAGTATTGTATGTAGAACCTGGTTCCTAATACCTTTACAAGATATTAGAAATTTAAAATACTACGGGATGAACGGAAAACCGTATATACGTGTTTTACCTGCATGAATTAAAAGGAGCTATCATTTATAATAAATACCTAAGTAGAATCATACACGCTGGGGCAAAATAACTAACGAGATTATTTACATTTTTAAAAGAGGTCGGGGTGGTTGCAGAATAAATAAATGACACAAATAAGTTAACGTACGGTGCAGTCCATTCTAAGGAATGCAGAATCGGTTCGAAAACGATCACGAAACATAACACAGCTGATGAAACGAAAGCTACAGGCCCCAAAATTGTAGGGTCTCTGAATAAGCATCTAATAAAGTAAGAATGATTCCATTTAATTTCTAAGTTTTATAGGAACCGCAATATTACTATACCCTTCCACGTACTCGTAGTATTGAGTTTCAATATACATTTTACTATTATATGAAATACAAACACTTCTTTTGGTCAACCATCAACGACGCGTTTTGGTGCGTCTGCTACCTGAAACTTAAGGTAGACCCGTTTCCCTACTTCGACATAACGATTGTGAACATGCTTTGGCCGTACCTAGGATTTTTATTAGTCTTGCAATACGGAGACCTTGCTTACCCCAAGCGATTCCTACAGTTCATTCGGATTTGGTCCATCCTTCCTTCAAGCCGTTGAACGCGATATCCGGTTATTTTCTGATTGGCTGCATTCCCCGCCTGGTTTGTGGTTCGTTTCTTTTCCGGTCTGCTTTTGAGCTAGATTTCGCTTCTGATACTAGTTTCGGGGATGCAGCATATTGTTCAATTGGGAAATTTTGCTGCGAAAGTAAATTGATGGTGAATGTGTAAGAGTACTGTAACAATTACGATTTTCTGTTAATTGAACATACAACTCTGTTCAATACACCTAATCAATAAATGTTAAATTTCTATTGAAACCTTTTATTATAAATTCATACATAGTACGCCATGTACATTAGAATAGCAAAAGTACACTTAAAGTGAACTTCTAGTTGTTTGTATCTTGTTTCAATATCCTCCTTCCCGGCGCATGCTCGTATAACTAAGATTGCCTCGAGGAATAAGCCATTTTGGTATCAGATGTAGTCCGGAGACCAGAATTATCTTGGGCTTGCAGGTTTTTGATAAAACATGCCGCCCGAACAATTGGTTAAGTGGAGTCAACATGCACCATAAGTTAGTTTCTGTAATAGCATCGACCTAAAATGATTGTAGATATATTTTTACGGTAAAAAAGTATTTCACAAGCTTACCCCAAATTTTTATCCTTTCGTTTTATTTCAGCGCAAGTTCTTCTTTGTTTTAGTTTAGAGTTTTAAGAATTAAACTACCTATCATTAAATATGAAGATAATTATAATTTTAAAATACTAAATTCAAGTTACAAGTAATGAAGTTATGGAAATTTAAGTATTATAAAGAAAACAATCGTTAAACATAAGGCAAGCACTAGAGAAGCAGCTTCAATTGTTACTAGGCAGGAATGTAAAAATCCGCACAAGTGATTGGTTTGTATAAAGATTAAATTCGGAACCCCTGCGTCAGCCACGCTCAACTATAAGAGTAAGGACGCAGATGTTAAAAATTTTTTTTTTTTTAAAAAAAGGAAAACCGGCCGCCAAGCAGATGGCCAGCGGTGAGTCATCCTCCATTTTTATACTTATATCTTTTCAAGAAACTTTCAATTAAAATGCTCAGATAAATTTTCGAAGAAGCTATGTAAAAGTTTGTTTGAAATTAATTCTTGAAATTTTGCTAAAGTTCATAGTTCAATTAATTTGTTTCATTTAAAAATTTAATTTAAAAATTTAGTATTTGAATAAGGCATAATTGACCTTAACATTTTTAAGATCTTTGTATAAGATTATGTTTGAAGTTACAAGGTTGTATTGAAAGGTTTGCTTTATTGAACATGTGATATGATAAGAACTGTTTGCCGAATTATTGTGTATAACACATTGTGTAATACGTCTGAAGTGTAATTCAATGTCGACAATAAGTACTTTTCTTTGACCTTTGATTTTATTAATGATAACTATTAAAAATGTACAACCATAAGCAGAGAAATTATTTTTGAATATGTAATTTTTTTTGTGAACTGAAAAGGATCCTATTCTAGTAGCATGAAGTCACTGTAACATAAAGTAAATGTAATATATTTTTTAAAGTGAACTGAAATAATTTATGCACTAAATAAAACAGTATTCCAAGAAAGCTTAGAGATCAATATTAAATAGTGAAAACGGAACTGTTTCAAAGTCTCCGTATAAATAAGTTGTATAAACAATGTATATATAAATATTTAAAAAAAAAGAAATTAATAGAAAAAATATTAAGTTGTCTCAAAATTTTTTTTCTTTGAAGTCAACAGTAATTATCCTACAGAAGCAAACTGTTTATTATTAAGAAACTTTAGTACTGAAGAAAGGTATTATTGGTGTTAAAGTTAAAAGTTTTTCTTGAAAGTATAATTTTGACTAGTGGATTTACATATAATTATTTTTGTGATAAAGTGACTAGGCTCTAATGAAGCCCTAGTTTGAAAATGTTTAGGTGTGATTAAATTTTCAGATAGCACGAGATCGTCGTTCCTATTCCAGGTTGCAGAGAACACAGTAAGTATATTTGTTCATGTTGCTCGTCGAAATTCTTTTTTTCTTTCTAAGATTTCCGTATCTGATCTTCGAATAATTTCTTATAAAACACTCATTAAGATACGGTGGCGTCCAATAATTTTTTTTTTGTTTTATCGTATACCTGCCTACGACCCTAGCTCATAGCTCTGCCCTAAGTTGAAGAAACTTAGCTGGCTGGAAGAATTCTTTAGAGGGACCCTTTTTTCTCAAAGCCATTCAACATCCTTTTTACCCTGGGCTTGACTATCAAACAGGAACCCCTCGTAATCTATCGAGGCTCTGCCGCCTGTATAGTAGAGCAGACATATTATTTTCCTTTAGAGGAAGGAAGTGTGGCTATATAAATGACGCCCAAAACGTGGGGCTCGATATATAAAAAGCTACAGTGCGTGTGCTTGTGAGTATGCGTGTGCGTGTGAGTGTACGTGTACGTGTACGTGTACGTATACGTGTGCGTGTGGGTATGCGTGTGAGTAAGCATGTGCATGTGCGGATGAGTGTGTGTATTATTATTATTATTATTATACCAATCTTTTTAGTGATTGTATACAGTATAAATTTAAATAGAAAATATTATACCAAACATATATATTTTTTAAATAAAAATGCGTAACTTGTTTTGCTTCTATATACAAGAATAATTAATTTTTAGTATTTATTTTTGCATATGGAAGATACATCATAATCAGTTAATGCTTCATATCTATTTTAAATCATTTTCTTTATGTCTAGTTGAAATACTATGTACATAGGTCCAAGTTTCAAGGTTTACTCATTTACATATTACCACACCAAATGAAATACAGCACAAAGTTGATCAAGTTTCGATGTTTACTATTTTTTTGATATATTTTGAACAATAAATCAGTTTACATTTCAGAATATGCTTTTAAACAAGTAAAGTTCAGTATTGGAACTTTGCATACTAGTACTTTTGTATTATTTCTGTTAACTTTTATATTGTATCTCTCTGTTAGAACTGTTTCCACTTCATTAATAGCAGCGTCAAACTTTTCCTTGCTAGATGCTAATACCGCTATATCATCTGCAAATCTAAGCTTATCAATCTTTTGTCCTGCATAATAATTCCAAATGTCTTCCTGCATTTGATGGTATTCATTGCCTCTTCGATATACAAGTTAAAAATTAATGGGAATAGGGTACATCCCTATGTCGCCCCTTACTTAATATTAACTTCTCCAAGTTTCTGCTCTAATTCTATTACCCCTGTTTGCTCTTTATATAAGCTATGCACCATCCGTCTATCCCTAAGACTCGTTCCAATCTTTTTGAGTATTTTGAACATTTTTCCTTTTTACATTGTCGAATGCTTTTTCCAGATTTACAAACCCTATTTACACGCTCACTCTTTTACTATTGTTTTCTCTATTATCACCCTCAGATCTAAAATAGCCTCCCGTATACCCCTGTTTCGCATAAACCCAAATAGATATTCTCCTAGTACTTTTTCAGCTTGTTTTTCCATTCGTCTTTGCACAATTCTAGTTAATATTTTTGACACATGTGCTGTCAAACTTATTGTTCGAAAATTTTTACATCTATCTGAGGCTCTCTTTTTAGGTATAGTGACTATGATGTTACGTTTGAAATTTTTGGGTATCTCGCCTGTCTCATACATATAGCTTACAAGTTGGAACAGACGTACTGTTACTGCTTGTCCAGAGGTTTTTAGAGTTTCTGCTTGCAACTTATCCGTACCGGGTGCCTTACCATTTTTCAGACCCTTTAATGCTAATTCAAACTCATCTCTAAGTATAGGACATACCAAGTCATCATTTTCAGTGTCTGATTCTTGTTCTCATGCTGTTAATTCTTCTTTTGCATATAAATTCCCTATATTTTCTTGCCATCTATCAGTTGATATGTGGTCACTTGAGTGTGGGAAAATTTTGAAGACCGTGTAACATACTGTTTTAATACGCTCTAATAGTTCTAGTATTTCTAAAAATAGTTATTTTCTAGTTTAATTTTAGCATGCTAATTATTAGAATGAAGGTCGTGTAGCATAAATATTCTGCAATTGTAAACCGCTGCAAGATCACCCAAGTAGCGTCCTAGCGAAGCTCCAGAAAGATATAATCCAAGAGTTAATTAATTTTTTTAAAGGCACTTTACATGAAAGGCACTAAACATGTCAGATTAGTTGCTATGTATGATTAGATGTCAATCATGTTCTAGGACCCTATTTATGTCTGGGTGGTCGGAAGGAATTTTTCAATTAGCGGAATACTCAACTAAAAATTAGTTCCGAGAGCTACTTGTGTGGCTATCTTAGTGCAATTGGCAGTTTAATTAATCTTAAAGATTTACGACCGGCGTATCCCTTGTCGAGTATGAGAGCTAGGCATGGTGTTATTTTTCAATTAACTTAAATGTATATAAGGATGCCACCCTGTGGGAATCGGGGTTGTTTATTTCCAGACGCGTTAGAGGTTAAAGCTGGCGGTTACTAGTGATGTGTTTATTTCTCTGAAGTCAAGTGCGTGCCGTTATGTTTCTAAGTTAGTTATTTTTCTGAGTAAGTAATTAGAATATGTGGTATTAACATGAACTCAAGGCGGTGTTATGCATCATAATTCCGTATTTGTTTTAAATACAGTACCTGTCGATTTCCATAAAATACAACGTCGGGTTAAAGCTCAGTTCTAGTAAATTGATCCCGTTAAAGTATTGTTTTTTAGAGACCGCATCGCTTTTGAAGGGTCTTCTATTTTATTGTTGTTTCGACGTTTGTATGAGTCCTGTAATCACTAAGCCGCGAGACTACCTGAGAATGCAAAGCTCCGGTCAGGAGTTCCGTTACTGTAATATTTGACCCTTGCGAAGGTCGTATTTTTCCTGTTGTTAATGACCCCGTGGTTTAAAAAAAAAGGGTCGTCGCACTATGCAAGTTAGGTAGACTAGGGTAGCATTAATAAATTTTTGTTATTGGGGTGTTTACACCCAGAACTGTATTACTATTCAAAAATAAGTTTTGTTAGTTAAGTTTAGTTAAGTTGTGTTTGTGCTAGCCGGAGACTTTAAAAGATTAGCCCCTGTGAAGTGACTTTTTTTCTGTCCTGCAATCTTGGTTCATCGCCCACGAACAAAGTGCGACGAGAGCTATTACCACGATTGGTCCATGGGCCGTTTAATTCCCATGGTGGCGCCCTATTGTAAATAAGGTTATTTACTGTATATTTTTGATATGCATATGTAATTAGTTGATAGTTTTAGTTAGTAGCCCATTTAATAAAACAATCGGAATTTCGTCTCAGTGTGTTTGTTTAATGACCCCCCCCCTTTCACCGATTGCTGCCGCTTGCGAGGCAACGTCCCGAAACGTAAGGGTACGATAGTGTTAGAGGTCCTGTCATTTATTATTTATTGTTAATTGGATACCCTCATGCGGTAGGTAAATATTTATATTACAACCGTGGAAAAATTCCTTTAAAGGGCGTGTACCTTTGATGTTTTCCGACTTCCGGGTGTGGTCCACGATGACCCCCTGCCAAAAGTATTTTGGGGGAAATTTTGAAGGCCGTGGAAAATTCTTTCGAGGGGCGTGGTGCTTTGGTGTTTGCCGGCTTTCGGGTGTGGTCTACGCAAACCTCTGCCAAAAATATTTTAGGGTAATTATCGATATCAATCAATAATTAATAATTGATTGTTATATAATGTAGTTTATTATTAACATAACAGGTTCCCCTTTCCCTCCGCTGACGTAACAACAACACAGCTTTTGCAGAAAAAAAGTTGACTAAAGTGCGATTTGAACCCGGGCCGCCTACATGCAAAGCAAGTACTCTAACCACTAGACCACAGAGTTGATCGATATAAGTACATTCACTCTCTTAGTAATGCGTCCGAGTAGATAAACAACTTAATTTATTTTTGAACATTAGCTTAAAGGTACGTCTGACTTCTAATTTAAATATGAAAACCTTTTGGGTAAAATTCGCATGATTAACAATGCGATTGTACTTATTCTGGCATATAGTCATTCTAATTACAACCGTATATTAACGTATTTAACGACAATTGAAAAAGCTATTAGAATATACGTGTTTGGTAAGATTTACATTCCATTTTTAAACTTGCAGTATAATTAAATAAATATCCGCCATATCTCCTTGTAATTATTTAATAATTTTTCTACATTAAGTTAAATTTTTGATATTGCAAAAATAAACATTATACTACTACGTATAAATAAGATGCATCATCAACAAATAAAAGTCAACGTGTCCCTTTGATAACTGAAGAGGTTTTTGGTTTATTTCCAGTGTATTATAACAGTGTCATAAATACCTAGTACCTATTGATAATTAATTTCTTGTTAATTAATTTACGATATAATACAACAAGATTCGAAAATTCATACGTGATTAACTAAAACAAACGCTTTATAATCATGAATATTCCCTTCAGTCAAATGCACAAATGTCCGTTCATACGTATTCTAACGTTCGTGGAGGATTTTCGTTTTGCTACAAGTTTGAAGTCTACGAGAATACTTGCGACGACTTTCAGAAGGTAGTTTAAATGCGTAGGAGAGAGAATACATATTCGACTGAATTAGATTACACTATGCATTGTAATATTGTCATTATTACGGTATCTCAACAACTTTTGTTTTAAGTTTTTGTGTTAATTAGAAATGGTTAACAGGTTTGTTAAAAACTGTAAATGATCATACCTCGATAACAAATACTTGCTAGACAATATTAATAATGATTGCGTTATCGGACCGCATAGACGGTATCAGACAAGTTCATACAAGTTCCGCACTGCGATCACCTAATTTGTTTTTGGATACATAAACTATAAAAGAGAACATCTTGCGATCGCTTAATCAGTATTACGTCATTTGTTTAACTAATCTGGTCGGTTGTTACTTAAGAACTTTGTTACAAAGCAATATCAAACAATGGCTAAATTTATTACGAGCAGAGATTTTGTAAAAAGAATCCGCCGTTTGAACTAAATGGGACCGTACGCTTGAATTCAAAATACAGCCGTTTCCCGAAGGTGAAGAACCCGTGGCGTGGATGAAAGACGCTCTCAGGCAAGTGATAGAAACCGCCACTGAAAGACTTGCAGTTGGTGATCAAGTAGGGTTTAGTTTCTTCTCCAAGGATCTGCAGAGAGGAGATGGATGGGTTCGTTTCCGCCCCGTGGAACAGCTCACACCTCATATAAAAAATTGTGCAATAAATTTTAAATCAGATATAGACAATTTATATTCAATTTATTCATTACTGTATAAACTAAGTAGACGCATAAAAACAACAAATCTATAATTCACCCTCACCATGTTTACCTTACATGTGATTTTCTAATGCTCCACCCAAAGGTACTACATTGGCCAGGGAGCGAGTTTTTTTACCTGGAAAATTTTGAATTTTACTAAACTCTTGCTGTTCCAAGCAAGGTAGGGACCTTTAACGTGGATGACAACACTCACACACGGGACCTTCAGTTTACCTCTTATCCGAACGAGGATGTATTTTTGTAAAAAATGCTCGCCTAACATTCTTCAGGCGGACCTTGTCGGGATTCGAACCCGGGACCTTGGGTGTAGTAGTCACACACATATCAACTTTGCCACGGAGCCGCCTTCACAATGTATACCTACATTATAATGTAAATAAGGGCCGCTATGCTTGCCGCCACGCCCCCAATGCTCCACGCGAAGGTACTACAATGGGTCACCATGTAAACCGTCAAAATGTAATTCATATAAAATATCAATTGTCAATTGCGATAACTAATCAGTATTAACATGCAAACCAACAATACCATATTGTGAGCGTCTTGTATGAATTAGTGACCGTTCTTATACGTTATGGTACACTCTAAGTTTTAAACTAATTTTATTGATAACTGTTCTTTTTTAAAATTTGTTTCATGTTTTAAAGGTAACTGTTTTTGTTGATGGTTTATCGAATTACTCAGAACTCGCACAGATTGTAAGTAACATCTATTTTGTAAATTTGTATTACAGCCTATCACTTATAGGCCATGACTAAGGGAATAAATTACTCAAAACGTCGACAACTTTATAAATGAGCGTTTTCTTAATGAGTGGACGAACATTTTCCCAAAAATCTCTAGCGCCTTAAAAATTGTATAATATTATTAGTTATAACGTCTGATAACACAGCTGCTATACAATATATATATATATATATATATATATATATATATATATATATATATATATTGTATATCGGGTCAGTCTCTGGATCTCCCCAAAAACCTATTCAAATTCTAACGGTTGGCTGTCATAAGATTGCTGTGATCGGACTTATGGGTTTGACATCACCCGTGTCAACGCTGATTTTCAAAAATACAATAAAAAAATTTATAAAAATATTCTTACCCGTTTATTCTGCTGCAACAATCTTCAGCAGCTTCCCTGACTAGCTCAGCTGTGCCTTTTCTCGGATACCTAAGTTTACAATCATTCTTCCTTCCCACTCACACATCATTCAATAAAATCACCCAATAATACAACAATCATACAACCTTTATTTACCGCTATTTACAAACAATTATTCACAGATATATACAGTTTGCTACACTAATTAAAACTCAATAAGTGATATTTTTGTAAAGTCCGTGTTTTAAATTTTTAATTGCAGACACATTTAATACAACAGGAGTAAATGGGCCCAAAATAATACCCTATATTTATTGCACACTGGAATATGGTGAGCTCATAATAACCCAGTTTATTAATGTATGCCTTTTACCTTGCATAAAATTACTACAAAACTAATACACCCTTGTACCCTTAACAAGCCAATTTAAATTCGCAATAAAATTTTTTCAATATTTAAAATACCCTAATAATTGTCAAGTACACGTATCTTTTCCAATACGTTAAATAACCATAAATAACCCCCAAAATTCACTTACACATCACAAATAATTCCAACAGTTTATCAAATAACAGCAAATTCAAATGAGTTACCTCGAAAATAATTCAAGTCTCCATCTCCTTCGATGATGCTTTATCCTCCAGAACCCCTTGGCTTCGTGACTATGCGCTCTGATCCACCAGATATGTATAGATGATAACCTCAGTATACGCCGAGCTCCGTGCTACCAATTACCATTCCATCCCAGCATCCAAATTCACGTTTATTATACTTTTGTTTACTGCTTTATTAGCTTGTCATGGTATTAGTTGGGCCTCGGTTAATTTAATTCACTGGACACTACTTACGTTACTAACTGTATGGCTTCAACTTACCACGTTACAAGTGCTAATACTATTTTTACTGAATTATAAAATTTTCAATACTCACAAGCCTCTACTATAACGTCAGTTGATTATTATACGTAGTCTAAAGCGATGAAAGTATAAAGAGGCGATGCAAATACAAAGAAAACCCTACTAATTTTCTTAAAGTATTTATACTGTTAAAATGCCACCTCTCGGCCACTCTTCACGCGAAATACTTAATTTAAAATAATACTTCTGCAAATTTTGATATAACCGCCTTAAAGCTTTCAGAAATTCAGCTCGTGGACGCACTATATAATCCAAAAAATTGCATTCACCTGTCGCGTGTTCGTCCGTTGTAAAACTACTTGTTTCAAACAATGAAACTGTTCTGTATCGTCATAAAACTCCGCCTGTAATATTTTTATCCCTGTCTTATGCATATATGATGTCGCGTTCCAAACCCCACTTGAGTTATAGAAAATCGATATTGCTGACCGCGTCGCATGACTCCACGTGGATTTAATACGTGCGTTTTGAAACCAATGTTTTTATACCCGTCTCTATCTGTAGCATATTATTGATCGTGCATCTCCTCCACTCTTGTTAGATTGTTATTTATAGCAACTGACGGTTGGAAATATTTTTTTTGAAGTCCGCTTTATTATGCTGATAAGTTCGAAGAAGGTAACCTTTTAAACATGCAGGTGTTTTTAATTATTGACTGCTTAAAATAACAATTCTTGCTATTACACGTTGAATTAAAATAAATTAAATTAATTATGCGTTTCTATTTGTTTTTAAAACTGGTTTTCTTTATGAACCTATTACTTTCCAATCATTAATTAAAAAATTTACGTCAATACATGTCTGTTTAAATTACATAAATGAAATAAATTTTGCGCGTAAATAAATTGTTCGTTTCTCTATACAGGGTGTTTGAAATTGCATTGCTTACCTCAAATTTAATCCTATGGGGACCCGAACCTGAGGGGCTCGAACACAAATATATTAAATTTTATTTCAGGGCGACCTGAGCAGCATTGGCAAACTTTTCTGATGAAGCTGTGATTTGGGGATTTGTAACAAAAAGCTGACAGTAGTTTGGCGTCCATTAAGGAAGGTCATCTTCAAGAACCAGTATAACTTTAGAGTATTATGTCGATCTAACAGAGGGACTCCACGACGCAACAATATATATATATATATATATATATATATATATATATATATAAAAACTCCACTTATAGTCAATGTACTAGTCTAGTACGATAGTGTTTTTCCGATAAAATGTTACAGTACAATTAGGATATTTTAGTCCAAAAAATTTAAACAAAATAATATTTTGCACATATTTAATTATAAATCGACG
The DNA here is from genome assembly GCA_036346225.1 of Platerodrilus igneus. Taxonomy (NCBI): domain Eukaryota; kingdom Metazoa; phylum Arthropoda; class Insecta; order Coleoptera; family Lycidae; genus Platerodrilus; species Platerodrilus igneus. Next base: position 2,022,944 of record JARFIW010001353.1, on the reverse strand, counting down.
TTTCGGCAAGGGTTGTTGCCTTTATCAAGATTCTAAAAAAAGAAAACCAATCATTACAGTCATCAAAAAATGTTATTTTTAAAAAATTACTTACTTAATTGTTAATGCATAAATATTAAAATTATAAACACAACCATACACATCAGGGTTGTTGTTAGTCGCAACTGGTTAAAATACAAATATTGAAGCACCCAAAAGGGGATTATTTAAATTTAATTAATGAAATTACATGTTAATAGAGTAAACGACCAACTACGAATGAATTAATATAAAACCAATCTGATAAGAGTGAGAGCGTGTTCCACATTTTGTACGATTATTAGGTAAATAAGATACGCTCTGGTCTTCACATCATTGTTGAAAATTAAAATTTGACTTCGCAATTCTGTACAGATTGGAATATATGGGATGCAAATTTTGGGTGTCCTGCCTAAAATTTAACGAATTGACTTCATTTCTTATGTAATGCCCCTCCAAAAAAACAGCCTAAGCTTATGATTAGTTTCAGAATCTAAAATTCGAACTTCATCATAATTTGGGGTATGATGAGTCATATTTATATGTTGTGCGAGGGCACAGGTGTTCTTCCCCAATTTTACATCTGACTTATGCTGAATGAGTCTATTTTTCAACCACTGACTAGAATTACCCACATATGTTTTTTTGCAGGAACACGTTATTTTATAGATAGTGTTGCTACTTAACATTTTTTCCGTTTTATCTTTCAGCTTAGTGAAAAAGTTTCCTACAGATTTTTCATAACTAAACGCTATTTTAATGTCTGGTTATCTCAAAATTCTTGCCAAAAGGGGCGTTAAAGTTTGAATATAAGGTAACTTCCTGAACGAAACGTTATAAGGTCGTTCAGGATTGTTCAGACAAAGAGTAGTGTAGAGCAACTTCCTTACTAATTGCTTAGGATAACCATTATTACACAAAGTAGTTTCAAGTAGCGTTAGGTTATTTTTCTTAAATGGTGGTTCAGATATCAATTGTATCCGGTGGTTCAACGCCAAAGCTGTATTAATCTTGTGACTAAACGAGTGATTGGAAAAATAATTGACATACCTGTCAGAGCTCGTAGGTTTTTTATAACAGTCGAAGATCAGCTCATTACTGGAGTCTCCTCGCACGTAGCCAGACTTTTGTTTCGGAGGGGGCTTGTTGGAATTCGATGAAATAAAACAGTTTTTGTGAAACTATATTTCGGCAAATTCTTTTATAAAAGCAGCCTTCTTGATTTTTTTGCCGCCATAATGTTGATGACTTTATCAGGGTCAGCATCTATATCCCAGTGAACGGATATCATGGCAAGTGTACTAAGACGATCATCATTCATCAAAGTACGAGAAAACGATTTTACTCTTTTCATCGTAGAAAAAGATCTTTCTACACTTGCAGTACTCACTGGCAATGTAGCCAAAATGCTGATGAGGTAGTTTATTGTACGAAAATATGTTGCATTACAATTTTCCAATACACGTAAGACCTCAAAGTTTGCGTCGATAGTAGCAGCTCTTTCACACCCTAGTAAATATTCTGCTTTTACTACAGAAAGTGATACTTTGTCATCAAAATAAGGAGTTAAACTTTCCAATTTAATTACGTTGTCAAGTGAAACATAAGCTGGAAGAAGCACTTGAAAAGTTTGTAGTATGTCTTCGTTTGAAATGAATCGCTCTGATAAATTTGGAATAAAATGGTCAATGCAAGGAATGAACACAGTCACTTTGTAATATTCTTCAACATTAGTAACTTGAGGGTTCGCACGTGCACTCTGCCTCGATGCCAGTCTGGGAACCTTAAGCTCGGTTTGAAAAATCTCTTGTACAAGATGTGATGCAGAAATAAATATCTGCTTGAAAACAATATCTGCATCTTCGCGCTGCTTTGCAAGACTAGCTATAACAATTTTTACGTGGTCAAGAGCTGCTGCTAAATCTAAAGATTGTTTTTCAAGAAACACAGACAATGGGAGAGTCAAGCTAAATATCTTGTCACATACAAGTAGGCTAATTAAGAAGTCACTTTTCTCAACAGCCGCCAATAAAGTTGAGGCCGTAGAAGATATTTTCCACGACTTTTTAGAAATTTCCTCCAAGCTGACGCAAATGGGTTCGAACAGCTCAACAAATGTAATGACACTGTCATGTCTTTCAATGAATCTGGTTTCACATAGACGGAGAAGTCTTTTTTCTGCTGTCTACAGCATATACTGAAATAGCATCTTGAAGAGTTTTGTTCGCATTAGGATGATTTCTAAAAAAGTTAGCTAACTCACTGACAACACCAAGACAGTTTCTAACCGAGGGAACTGTCATGGTATTTGACAGTGCAAGATTTAATCGGTGGCTAGCACAATGAACATATTATAGCCTTTTGGCTTATTTTGGGATTTTTTTTTAAAGAGAATTTCCAATAATCGAATAGAGCCCACGGCAAGTTCTGATGGAAAATGGCCCAAAGTTGTGGAAATCTCAAAGGCAAAGCGGCTAGTCGAACTATATGCTCTGGGTGGAATATGAGCTGTGGGTCGGGGTTAGATTGTGAACAAAAACATGAAGAATAAGGCGCCACCGTATTTTTCTATACAGAGAAGACCTTACTCAAGTCCCTTGTACAAGGCGAATGCGGAAACCTTTATTCTATAACCGCTATACTGTTTATTACAGACAACATAATCCCTGAAGTTTCTTACCTTATGGCTCGACCTTGATCTTAGTAATTCACTGCTACACCTGTGAACAAATTAAACAAAGAATAGCACTGTTTGTGCATTTATACTCAAAAAAATTTTTAAATTCAAATGGAATCAACGTTCATTCATCCTAATTAAAAGAATAGTCTTGTTCAAAATAAAAATCTATTCCTCTAGTATTCAATTATGTGCTTCTTTTACAAAATATCTTTCTTTCTTTATATTGTGATTAATTTAATTTATGAAAATTATTTACAAGGGCACTGGATAAAATCAGTACCAATCAAATTAAATGTGGTTTTATTAACAAATAGATAAAGCATAAAGTTGCTTTCTAATCTGTTGCTTATTGATAACAAAAATGTTAGTTTTGGTAGATCTACCTTAACCTTACAATGGATAATTCCAAATAGTTATTAATGAAATAGCAAACATCGAAGTTTAATTTCTAAGTTCTCATAAATAGAAGAATTTACTTTCTATAACACGTAATGACATCTACCGTAGTTTCATTGAATTAATAAAAGAATTAGATATGTAAAAGTTACAGATTCCTATTACTTAATATTGAAAAATATAATTGTGGTCTGTCCATGACCTATTTAGAAGTTTGAATAACTTGATTAAACAAAAAATAATCTGATTACAATGTCCATAGTTCAGCTAACATACGAAAACAATTTTCTACATACCAGAACTCCGTCTGTCTGAAAAATACCATAAAGGAAGCTTACGTCAGCATTGAAATACGGAAATTTCCAATTTAGAACGAATAATTGTACTGCATACTGAAATTCCACATTACTCGGCGTCCATTTTGAGTAATTAAATTTCGCCAGATCCACACCATGAACAAAGCGTAAAAACCTATATTTTCTTCTTGCTTTTAATCAAAAATAACGTAAACCAGTCTCCTGATTACCAATCTGCATGTTAATTTAAAGTTGCTTTATATGTAAATTAAACCACGAAAATTATCAAATGATGCATGATAATTTAACTTGAATACTATATGTATAATTTCATGTTATATATAAATAAAGTTGCATGTAATTTAGATTGAATACTTTATGTAAAATTTCGTATTATACATAAATAAAGTTGCATGTTACCAACGGCCCTTCGACCAAAAAATTTCACGTCATCTACGAGCTGTTCCAACAAATGGACCATCAAAAATGCCTCTCGGAGATGGCATTCTCCTAACAGAACTTAATCCGCACGTGCTTCCAACACGAAAAACATCAAAAAACCATTGTTTCTAGGAACAATTCGACCTGCTTTCACCACAGCTGTATTGGAAGTGTCGGGGTCAAGCGAGTTGCTGCCCGGCAACACAATCACTTTACAATTTCTTAAATAGATGGAGCTCTAGGAATGATACTAAATGGAAACTTTTATTTTGTCACCGTGGAAATTAAATTTTAATTGAATGCTAATACTTTATTGGGCAATAGGTAATATTTAATTAGTGGATTAAATAACATTATTATGCATTATATTGTTTATTATTAAATAAAGGGATTAATTATATGAACATATCTAGATAGAAAATAAAATTGCTACAATATCTTGCATTTGGATATATATGTCTAATTCTAGATTGAACACCAGAGATGTGTCCCGCCATATTGGCTGCACCATCATAACCTTGCCCAACGCATTTAGTCATGTCAAGTCCAAGCTCTTCACATCTCTGTAAAATGACTCGACTCAAGTTTTCTGCAGATTGATCGTAAATGGGAATAAATCCCAGAAAGTCTTCACGAATTACTTGGATTTGCAAATTACCTTCACATGTTACTTGGTCTACGTAACGAACACAGATGGATAGTTGTTCTCTGCTTAAAATATCCATTGTTTCGTCGGCAAGCAGACTGAAACAACTAGCTTTATTTATTTTGAAAACCATTTCTTCAATAATTAAATTCGAACATATTTGAATAATCTCGTTCTGTATTTCAGGGCTGAAATACGTAGCGTTTCTACGCCTGTTAATAATATGTTTTCTTAAATCTTCATCACCAGCATTTGCCCTAAATCGCAGAAGTGCTCGAAATTTTCCATCCCTTCTCTCGGGTTTATCCAGTAAAAGAGGTCCACTGTCGTAATCACCCCTGAGAGGTAATTCTTGTTGTGCACAAAATAAAATTGTTTCAATAATGGGTTTGATGGCTGCTCTATTTTCTGCTTTTTCTCTGGCCCGTTGAGCGTTTATTTCTGACATAATGTCCTGACATTTTCCAGAATAAACTTTTAAAAAATTGTCTGCCAGAACGACGCATTTTTTGTGGTAGTTTTTTTTAGAATGATTAAAGAATGTTGCTTTAGCCTTTTTCCAATCCTTAAATCCACTTGTTACCAGTTTCCCTGGAGTTTCATGATCCCTTTTTCCTACACCTTCTTGATAAAACAAATAGCAAGGCTTGCAATACACGCAATCTTTGTTTTTAGAGTACGCAAGAAAATGAAATCCGGTTTCGTGATCTGTTATCCATTTCTCTTGAAATCTTCCTTTTTGATTTGATCCTTCAGTCATAGGAAAGGTATAAGATTTTTTAGGAAGCAATATAGAAGTAAGGATGTTTTGTTTAAAGTGATCTTCTAAAACATCTCTTTTGACGTCCCCAATATCAAACAGATCTGCTTGCCATACCTGAAGTGCTATAGAGGTACTCGTAGAAATATTCATTGTATCATTATCACTGTTGCTAGGCGCGACAACATTGCTTGCACTTGGTAAGTCTGAAAAATATTTAAATGAAATTAGTTACTAAGTAGGGATTTTAATTTATGATGATTACCCTTAACATTATTTGTCTCGGTTTTTAAAAAAATGAAACGATACTTGATTGGCGTTTCATTGTTGTACTAATTTAAACAAAGACTAAATTTTACGTGTAGTTCAATCAATTTAATGACGATTGACCAACAATAACTAAATACGATGTCGACGACGACGGAGCGACACAACGCAACCTGCGTACAAAAACGTGATTTAGTTATTCAGAAATGTTTATAAAATAATAAGTATGCGAATACTGAATACGAAAACAATGTGTAACAGTAGTAAAGGTTCGATCAGGTAGAGTATAGACAAAGGAATTCCATGTAATCTAGTATGACCCAACTGAATCAAATTACTGTTTATTGCCGTGGCCGTGTACATGTGAATGCCATAGACAAACAAGTAGATGACGAACTCAATAGTAAGATTTTTAGAATTATAAGCGCCATCCCTACGTCAAGGAAGAAACTATTATACAATAAAAACAAAAAAAAGTCCAACACATGCAGGCGTTTTTCAAGCGGTCACCCATCCAAGTACTGACTACGCCGGACGTTGCTTAACTTCAGTGATCGGATGAGCGCTAAAGCTTACAACATTCTACCGAATTGTTTAATTAAATTATTACATTTTCACTACCAATGATCAATCTCATCTATGCTTTATTTTGTAATTTTAGTCTGTCGACAAATTTATTTAATAAAAACAGTAACTGCATGGATGTTATGAACATTATAATAATTGCATCCAAATAAGACATACGGAAAACAGAAATTTAAAATAATCTATGTACACATCATGATAGAATTATATTGACTAGGGCGCCTCTTGCCCGTGGGAAGAAACTAAAACATGAGCCAAGGTCATCCTATTAAAGATAAATATCTATTTGGTTGTCTATGGTGAATGCGATGCAGGTAGGTGGTAGAGAAAGGGTACAAATGACAGGCATCCGCGCAGATGCAGTTCATCCGCTCTAACCACCATCAGAGAGCAAAGAGCACACGTTTACAAATCGACAGAGCTTCCAAAATCAACAGATTCACTAATTCCATCGCATCTTTAATTCGACCATTCGTTTATCCGTCTACAAACCTCTGGTGCCATTAAGGGTCAAGAACATCGTCTCATCATAGTCGCCGTGCATCACATCGCAGACGACCGTTAGTAATCAACAGTTACGGAGAATTCCATTGTATTTACTGCACTCTTAGTGCAAAGGAATCGCTATTTGCAGCATTTCTGTATAGACTTGTAATTTTTGTACCAATACATACGTTTGCGATTCTATACAGAGGTGTCTGAACGAATTTGTATTGTATTGTAGATTAGATTAAGTGTAGAGATTTGTAATTGTAGCTCAATAAAGAGTATGTCAATGCAATGCAATGTAAGATGCAGTATTGCAGTTCGTGCTGGATTCGACTGCCGAGCGGCGAGCTACCGTGCACGATATTTCTCAGAGTTAAGTTTTCAAACCAAAAATACTATCGTATGCTAAATATTACAACAACCCTCCTATTGTACCTCTTCCTATTTAGTTAGGCGAAATCCATCGTACGAGAAGTAGTTACGAAATTTTAATAAGAGGTAGGTAATTTGCTATCACAAATCACAATCGTAAATTTTACGACATAATAGTACTAATTATTGTATTAAGATATATAATGTTTTGTTACTGCTTTCTATTTGATCTGCTGCAGGATGCAGTTGCAATTGCTTTGTAATTTGTACAATCTTCAAATGAATGTTAGCTATTTCAAATAAAAATGGATGATAAGTCACCGGGGAAACAAACTGAATTAAATGCATAAAGCAATATTGAGCATAACTTTATCAAGTTATGAACAAGTGAAAGAATTTTATATTTTCACAAAAGCAAAACTTATGATAATAAGAATCGTTTTTATAAAGTCGTAAAACCACGTTAGTATTCTACGTTTAAAGGTGCATGTTGCGGGGGCCAGCGAAATGGGTCCTACATTGGGGGTTCCAGCCCCTCAAGCCCCTCCTCTGGCTACGTGCCAGGGAGTCTCTAATGACTAAAGTGTCCAAAAATAGAATTTTTTCTTTCAGTTTCCTTTTTATGGGTAAACTGTAGATGTTGGTTGAAAGCATTGCAGCACTTTAAGAGATTTTCAATTTTATTAATTAATTAATTAATTCACAAGCAAAATGTTCCGCTATGTCCTATCATCATTACTTTGAATACACCCACTTATCAATTAGCAGCTTTTTGTGCAAAAATTTTGCAATTATCCTTTCCTTTAGAGAATTATAATACCAAAGACACTTTCACCTTTGTGAATCAATTCCGAAATTTTCAATTACCGCAAGATCATGTTCTACTTTTATTGGATGTATCATCGTTATTCACCAACATTCCTCTGGATTTGGCCCTTGATATAATTAGGGATAAATGGGATAACATTAAGCCACATACTACCCTTACAAAATCATTGTTCATGGCATCTATTACACTAATTTTCAAGAACATCTATTTCGTTTTTCAAGGTGTATACTATTTGCAAAAATTTGGAACTCCAATGGGCTCTCCTTTATCACCGGTTATAGCCCAAATAGTTATGGACCATCTACTTGAAGTTGTTATACCTAAGTTGGATTTTAACATGTTTTTTTTTGGTAAAATACGTTGACGATATCATTTGTTCCGCTCCAATTAATAAAATCGAACATCTCTTAGAGTGGTGAATTGCTTTCAACCAACATCTACAGTTTACCCATAAAAAGGAAACTGAAAGAAAAATTGCATTGTTGGACACTTTAGTCATTAGAGACTCCAGTAATAAGCTGATCTTCAACTGTTATAAAAAACCTACGAGCTCTGACCGGTATGTCAATTATTTTTCCAATCACTCGTTTAGTCACAAGATTAATACAGCTTTGGCGTTGAACCACCGGATACAATTGATATCGGAACCATAATTTAAGAAAAATAACCTAATGCTACTTGAAACTACTTTGTGTAATAGTGGTTATCCTAAGCAATTAGTAAGGAAGTTGCTCTACACTACTCTTTGTCTGAACAATCCCGAACGACTTTATAACGTTTCGTTCAGGAAGTTACCTTATATTCAAACTTTAACGCCTCTTTTGGCAAGAATTTTGAGACAACCAGACATTAAAATAGCGTTTAGTTATTAAAAATCTGTAGGAAACTTTTTCACTAAGCTGAAAGATAAAACGGAAAAAATGATAAGTAGCAACACTATCTATAAAATAACGTGTTCCTGCAAAAAACATATGTGGGTAATTCTAGTCAGTGGTTGAAAAATAGACTCATTCAGCATAAGTCAGATGTAAAATTGGGGAAGAACACCTGTGCCCTCGCACAACATATAAATATGACTCGTCATACCCCAAATTATGATGAAGTTCGAATTTTAGATTCTGAAACTAATCATAAGCTTAGGCTTTTTTTGGAGGCGTATTACATAAGAAATGAAGTCAATTCGTTAAATTTTAGGCAGGACACCCAAAATTAGCATCCCATATATTCCAATCTATACAGAATTGCAAAGTCAAATTTGAATTTTCAACAATGATGTGAAGACCAGAGCGCATCTTATTTACCTAATAATCGTACAAAATGTGGAACACGCTCTCACTCTTATCAGATTGGTTTTATATTAATTCATTCGTAGTTGGTCGTTTACTCTATAAACATGTAATTTCATTAATTAAATTTAAATAATCCCCTTTCGGGTGCTTCAATATTTGTATTTTAACCAGTTGTGACTAACAACAACCCTGATGTGTAGGGTTGTGTTTATAATTTTAATATTTATGCATTAACAATTAAGTAAGTAATTTTTTAAAAATAACATTTTTTGATGACTGTAATGATTGGTTTTCTTTTTTTAGAATCTTGATAAAGGCAACAAACCTTGCCGAAACGTCGATTTATAATTAAATATATGCAAAATATTATTTTGTTTTAATTTTTTAGACTAAAATATCCCAATATATATATATATATATATATATATATATATTACTATGGATTTATAGGTTAGAACTGATGGTAGATAGGTCAGATAAATATTTATGAAAGGGAACACCGTGTATATAGAAAAAAAGTAATAATTTAAATCGTTTTTTGAAACTGTAGCGTAGAGATTTATAATTTAAAATAAGCTCCAAGGTTAATTTTGCTTTATTTTAGAGTTAGGGTAAAGATTAATTACAATTATTAAATATAGGAATTGTAAGTTCATAAGGTAAACACGTGCATTTAAATGCATAAGTAGCATGCAAAGTAGTAGTAGGAAAGCTTTTCATTTCGTGGCATGATAATCAATAATTTAAGAGTTGAATCCGTTAATAATATCAAGTATCGGATATTCAAAGTGTAATTATTTTATTTGTAAACATAATTTAGTGTAGGGTAATATGAAGCTGAAACATTTATATTTTTTTATAATAGCACAAAATATAAAAGTGTCGTCAAGAAACAAGTTAACGATTATGAGTTTCCAAGAAAGAACGTGCAGCGAATGAAACATTTCCAGTAGAGTAGAGCATTGTAAATACATTTGGCGTATTAATTTAGCAACTTGTAAACAAGCATCAAGATTTTTAGGAAAAACATCGTTAAAAATGAACAGAAGGTCTATGTTAGATAGGTTAAAGGTTACATACACAAATGGATCAATAAAATAAAGAGAAAGATTGCATCTTGTAAGCGGTAGCAAAAAATGAAAGACATCATATAGTTAGTTGTCATTGACTTTGAAACGTTTGTAAGACAAGGAAATTTTAAAGGTAAATAAGTAAGCCTGAGATGCAGCGTATTTTCATAAGACATCGGTTGGAAAGGAAAATGATATGTGCGGTAAAAGGCTACAGACAGGGTGAGACTCTTAGACTGTTTATAAAGAACGAGAAAGACGATAGTGTAGATTGGTAGGGCAGAGTAGAACTTGTAAACAGCGGGATTAAAGGTAAAAAAATATAACATACGGATTAGACAAGGATACAAGAAACGCATAACTGACATTAAAAATTGAAGAAGGGTACAAAACAAAGGCCAGAACATTTTGGGATGCAAGTTAGAGAGAGCTGACCGTATATGCGCATATGAGAGAGGCGTGTTTTGGATGCTTGTTTTGGTGTCAGTTGACGGGGGACTTCCACAAATTTAACAGCCGTTGGAAATTTTAATGAGAGTTTCGGAGTAAAATGTTTGTTTGTGATTGAAAATTCTGAGATTTTTGGGACGGTTGGCAAACGGCTGCCAATTTTTACCGTGAACAGCTAAAGGTTAATGGCTGGGTTTGTAGAAATGGACGACGGTTAGGTGTTGTTTTGTGCATAAGTTTGTGGAATCGGTAGACCGTTTAACAAAGTTTAACAAGAAAGCGTGTTTAGTGGAATGGTGTGAAACGATTCGGGGGGCACTTTTGAGTATATATAAACCAAGAGAAGGCAGTAAACGCTCTCTTTCTTTTTCGATCTTCTGCCAAGCTTCGAACTACAATAGCAAATTAGTTACGCGACTAGTGAGTTTGAGATTTTTATTACAATAAACTAAATATGCACAAGTTGGTGCAAGGTTAAAATGACTGTCGTGAATTATATAAAATACATTTTGAAAAGCGAAGCTTGATGAACGTAAGTAGACTTCTTCCTATTTTTGGTTGGAGGTGCTTGTTATGCACTGACATGGAGTAATGGATGACAATGGACCAGTCGCGGATGTGCGTGATTTTGGAAGTACCGTACGTTGGATGTAGAGAGATCTGGGTAGAGGATTGCTGTTCCTGATGGTGGGGGTCAACTTGGGGTGATTCCTGTACGTGCAGTCATTAAGAAGGACTATGTCAGGGATAGTTTCAGGGCCGAGATCAGGTAACTGAATTTTATAAAAACTTTTTAACTGTTGTGATTGTTAGGTGTTATGACATTTTGTGCTTTTTGGGTGGATTTTGTTGAATTTTATGGACATAATAATTGAATATTTACATTTGATAAGGAATTATTTGAAAATATATTTAAGTAAAATTATGTATTATAAAATGAGTGTGTAATATTGGCTTTTGTACAAAGTAAACTGGTGTTTGGTAATTTTTCAGTGCAGCAATTAACAGTTAGGTACAGAAAGGTTTTTACTATGAGCTCGTATTAGACCTGTGGTTTTAAAATAATATTTAGGAATAAGCCCAGTTACTTTTAATAATTATAGATGTAAATAGACAAATTTTGAAATTTTGGGTATTTTTAAAATAACCTCATTTAAAACTGAAGATGGTTGATAGATATCCGAAATGTGAATTAAGAATGTTAAGACAAAGATTTTTGGGTAGCGATTTGAAGTTAAAACAAAGTGTGATGTAATTTTGGTAGTGGAATTTTCTACCTTTGGCAGCCGTGGCGTATATCCCAGAGGAAGCAGAGCAAAAAGGCTAGAGGTTTGGCATCCTACTTGTTCCAGGTAGACTTCAGAGAATTATATATATATATATATATATATATATACGTGTGTGTGTGTGTGTGTGAGTGTGTGTGTGTGTGATTACTCAAAAAAAATCGGAATCGCTTTCAAATCCCAGCGTTGTTAGGCCGTCCTAAAATTTTCTTAAAAATTTAATAAAAAAATAAAAATCTTTTAATACCTCTGGAACGCCTCCTTATTTTTGCATATTCCGGCTAGCTCTAAAATCTGCTTCCTGCTGGATATTTACCATCCGAAGTTTACTCTTTCTCACATATACAGTCAAATAAAATTATCACTCAAATAATGCAACAAGACATACAACCTTTCTATTTATACATATTAAAAAATTTCCATTATCAAGAAAATATTTACACATTTGTTTATACAGTTTCAAAAATTGTTACAATCTCATTTCTTAAACCTTTTGAAATTTTATGATTTGTATTTATTTCAACAGTTTTATTTTATACGAGTAGATGGGCCCGTCGTGAAACCCTAAATTGACTTTTGTTCAGGTTTATGGTGAGCTCAGTATAAACCCAATTACTTTAAATGCCAATAAACGTCGCATTTTTGTTTAAAATAAATTTATAGACCCGTTTACTCCTTACATCCAAAATTTTATGTCATTTAGTAACACTTATAAATGATAAAAGCTATTAGTCCTTTACATATACCCCTTTAAATGAGTTTTAATGATAATAAAATACACTCCCAATGTGCCAAATCACTCAAGCACAAAATAACAGCACAAATGTTCAAGCAAAAGCAAGAGAAATTAATTTCGTTACATGGAGCAAGCTTTTTTTCATCATCGTCTCTGAAGATGTTGTCCATACACCTCGCCGTTATACATAAATCCAACCCATTTTCATTCGCTATCCAAATCTTTGCAGCCGCCTTTAGTGTTTCTACCTCAATACTTGACTAGACAAAGCCAATCACCTTTCGTAATTACTAAACCTCACGCATTCTTGTTTCAAGCACTTCTCAACTCGCTTACCTTAGTACCATCCTTCTATGTGTTTGTTGAGTGTAGTAACAACACCGTCAATAACTAGCACTCACTTGTGCAATACCCTCGTTTAAAATAACTACCGACGTGCTGTACTAACACGGCTTTATACTTTTAAATTAAGATGTTGCTTTAGCAAAGCAAAGCCTAACGGATAAGTGACGTACAATAATACGCAAAAGTAATAGTAAGTAAGAGATAAGAGAGCTTTACTACATCTCCTAGTGTATTTATATTTTCTCATTCACCCCTCTCGGACCCTATTTCAGTCAAAAAGCTTATTTCATCATACTTGATTCTAAAAATTTTATGCGTAACCGACTAGTACAACCGTGCTTTCCACCTGAAATTGCGAGCAATCTTAAAAACTTCTAGCTTTCAACCAATTAGATGCCTATCCCCCCTTTCTACGTCTAGCCTCTAGCTATCTTCCCTTGTTTAACCCATTATTGCTGTCTCTTTCAAAATCCCACTCAAGCAACAGAAAATCGATATTGTGGTTGACCTCCAAATCTACCGCGTACTTTAAACGAGTATTTTAACCAACTCTTATTATACATGCTCTCTGTCTAATTTACACTACGGATATTCTGTTTCACTTTGCCTTCAAACCATCTATTTTAGTGGCTTTTGTATCGACCGTTATTCACAATTCCACAGAATTCTGTTCCAACGAACTTATTATTTTCAGCTGTCAGGTTTTCTACGAAGCACACTGTCCGTTTGAAATTATATTCCCAAGTTTTAGCATTTCTTAGGATTTGTATTTAAACGAACGTTTAGTTCAGTTACATTGTAAATACTCATTTCCATTATTAATTTATATACCCAAAAGCTCTGTTTATTATTCGATGCGCTTAATTTAAAATATTAAAACTAATTCTGCGTATCCTTAAATTTTCACGTACTCCAAAGCTTCTACACGTTATGAAAATTTAACATTCCGATTTAGAAATAATGAAATATGTTCTTATCCGTCCGTTTTCAATGTCACAACTAATTAATTTGGCGCGTAAATAAATTGTCCCTATTTACTATATACACAGTCGTTAAAAATTTATTCTCTAGACTAATCTATCCTTCTTAACCTATAATTTCCACGACAATATATATATATATATTATATATATATATATATATATATATATATATATATATATATATATGTACCACATTTATAATCTAGCGTATAAAGAATTTTAGATAGCCTGTGATCAAGAATTTAAAATAAATTCGAAAATTTAGTCCATAAAAAAGAGTTTTTAACTTAATCCAGAGATCTTAAACCCACAAATCAATTTTATTACAAATATTTAGGTCGTAGTTATTTTCACTTTACATATATATATATATATATATATATATATATATATATAGAATGCTGTGTATCTCCTTTTTAGTCAACAGGAACTGGTCCTTTCTAAAAAACATTCGAGCCCCACAGATTGGGCGTCAAGATTTGCTGTATTTTTTCTTGTCCGTTGACTTTCTTCTGTCCTATCCTCTGATAATCGATTACTTGACTCCTTCCGCCTCGGCTGCTCACCTAGATAAAACTTTCATCCTAATTCATAAAAAAAAAACACATTCCTACTACAAACATCAACGTTAACTCTATTTACATCAATATTCACAATACATTAAAATTTCAAAATTAAATTTCAGCATAAATTTCAGCATCATAAAATTTCAAGTTCAAATTTGTCATCATTTTAATTTGCATCCGGAATTAGAGTCCTTGTATGATGCATACTAATTAAGTTAACAATATTTGCAGACCTGAGTCTGAATAAAAGGGAGCATCTCCCACCCCTTTACGTTAATTTAACAGGTTAGTCTAATTGAGCTCAAAGACAGACCCACATTTTCATCATAATCAAAAACATAAGCCTGATAAATACTCCTTTCTGCTTATACAAGAAAATTTTACCTTAAAATTAAAAATTTTTTGTTTATACAAATTTACTACTGTCCATTTTTATCAAACAAATTATAAAGATATTCAGCACACACCAAAACATCTAAGATCGAACAAAAATGCATACTTTACCTGAAGGTTAATGCGCTCGTGGCTCCAAAGTACATCGTCCTTGCTAATCCTACCATTCCAGCTGGTTTATGTTTACGTCTTCAGATTTCTGGCCGCTTTTAAAAATTTTCTACACCACCATTCATCTAAAAGGTTTCAGAGCTTCTCAAGAACCCATCTATGTATATCGAAATCTTGTTTTGTGGATCCAATCACGTTTACGAATAACCTTTGATTACTAACACTCCCGAAAATATCACTGAAATTCATAATTCTTTCACGCTATACCAAAACAGCATTCTTCTATTTATTTAGTTGTCGTTACTAATTTGGATAATTGGTACAGTAATACCCACAAATATAACTAGACTTTATTACCTTTATTTATCTTCTCTAAGTGTACTAATAACTTTTATCGTAGCACGTAATCACCACGTAGTCTACTTAAAGTATCGAATAATCAAAAAATAAAGAGCAAAACTGTTTGAAGTATCGAATAAAATCAAAAATAAAAGAGAGCGAAACTCCTAGCAGCACGGGTTTAAATATTGGCTCGCTTGCAAGTCGAATTTGTCCCGCGACGGACGATTTTAAGAAATTCGCATTCTATTTTCCCTTCCGATGTCTCGGCACAATGATTCTACTGAAATTTGCACTCGCCCGAGTTGACATCTAAGAAATTTACACACGCCTCGCAACACGTCCGAGAACAACTAATTAATTTTACACACCAACTGATATGCTTTCCCCTCTCATGTTCGCATCTTATTTCAACCTTACTCGCCAATCTAGTCTGTTCGTTCTATCTAAAACCTGTGCTCTTGTTTTACATTCTTCTCCTCATTTAACTGCTAATGCATTCCATTTCGCTTGTCTTTATACCACAAACTCGCTTTCTTACCTGCACTCATATAGCTTGAAGCTTATCGACTATCATATACATCGTTATTCTTGCAGGTGTTCTGAGTTCTACTTCGCTGAAGGCTCTTACGTGACTTCTCCATGTCTTTTATAATTTCTCGATAGCTTTAGTACTTGGAAAGATTAAATTAAATACAAGTTGAACTTTTTAACTCGGCTTCTTTTTATAGAAAGCGTCCAGTGAATAATCTAACCCCTTTATTTCTAACGAAACGCTTAAATTTTATGCTCCACAGTTTTAATAATGCGTATTATCCAATGAAATTCTACATTACTTCCTTCTACACGTTGATTATGCTTATATACAACCCTACATTCTAATTAAATGATTTAAATCTACACAGTAGGCCTTTAATTAAGCGTACTATTTTCCACCGCTTTGATATACATGGTGTTTAACATTATCTAAACAATATAAACCCTATGTTTAAAAGTAACTGACGAATTTATCCAATATGCCTTTAAATGAAGTGTATTAGTACCCAAAGCTTCCTTATACACGGTGATTAAAATTATTTGCTGCCGTTAATTAATTTTCTACCCTGGTCTAAATTTGAGTAATATATATATATATATATATATATATATATATATATATATATACTTCGTTCTTAAATAGTACTAAAACACTGAATCTACTTAAAGCGTTTTTATTTTGAATGAGAATAAATTTATCTTACTGAGGGAATACCCCTGTGCGTTTATACGTGGTAAAATTTAAATATTGAACAACTTTACTTTTCTCCGTCTTGGGTAGGTTTCCTCAGAGAATTTTGGTGCTCAATGAACTCTGGCGACTTCAATGTCACACTCATACACACACAAACACATGCACACATGCACGCATGCACACATAGGCATTCTGTATTTAAAGCTTTAAATAATAAAAAAAGTGAAACTGAAAGGTTTCAAAATTTGACATTTAGTTTTTATTTTTATACAAGTTATACAGTTTTCTTATAACAACAAATTGAAGCAAGAATCACTTAAAATAATATTTCGATTTAATTTCTATGTTAATTTAATGTTTAACCTTGTCTTGTAAGTTACTATCAATTCATGTATATGCTAGCCTAGTTAATTGTAAAATTTTAGAAAGCCTGTGTTCAAGAATTTGAATTAAATTCGAAAATTTAGGCCTTAAAAAGGAGTTTACTTTCCTACAGCCGACCTCAAACCGATTAAAAACATATCATCATATTTGTACAAGATCGTTATCTCTAAAGTATATTTTATATATATATATATATATATATATATATATATATATATATATATTGTAGGCACTTAGTCTACTACTAAATCTGTTCCCTCTAAATTTGTGTTGGACCAATTGTCAAATTTTTCAATTAATTCTTTTGTCATAACAGATAAATACCCCCTTGCTTTCCTTCTCTAATAAACTTATTTTCAGTTGGGATCGTTGTGAATATAGGCTTAAAAAGCGTGCTCTTCTCTTCCTCAAGGTTAACGGCGGAATTTTTCCTTATGTTTTCAAAACTCAAATGTTCTGCCAAGAATTCAACTTGCTCCTTTGTGATGTTTTTATTAAGAAAAGAGGCAACTTGCCTAATAACGTTACTTAGATCTTCTTTCATATCCCGGTATCGAATGAACAAAATGTTGAACTGATCCCTTTGGTTCCAGTAACTTAAAATACATTTCCAGAATGGTCCAAATACAACTGAAACAATACATTTAACAGTTTTTTCTTATTCTAATTTAAAAGCTCACCTCGTCCAGCTAGAAATAACTCACAGAGTTCGTCAAAGGTCCCTGTGAATCCTTCCATTGATCTGCTAATGTAATAGCGAGACACGCATACATCCTTGGGATTTCTTAAAATGTAGATAATCTGAAAAAGTAAAAATGATTATAAATAATATTACTTTTAAACCACACCTTGGGTCTGATTCTTCCACCAGTTATGTCCTCAGGTAGTAGATACCAAGGCAAATGGGTTTTGATCACACGTGGCCCCTTTAGCTTATCTAAAACCTGAAAGGAGCTACTCTTTCCGAACATATTTCTAAACATTTCATTACCAGCATACATAGATTGGAATCTAAAAATACGACACTATAACATGCGTTTGAAATTTCAGGGTTTAGAAAATAGTAATGTCAACGTGAAGGGTCATATTAGCGAGTCGATCACACAAACACCCTTAATTTTCGAACTTAAATCAAAACTTTTAGCAAAAATAAGTTATTAAATGCTTAGCGTTCTTAAAATAGTTGTGTATATATAATGATCTATATCTCATTCTTCTTCTATTTTTATTCGATCACGATGCGAAGATTACAGAATATACTATAAAGTAGAAAACTGGAAGGTCCTTTAAAGCCATATACGTATAAAGTAAGTAGTACGTACAGTGTAACAAATCTCCAACAAGAAATACTCACGGCTGAACTTGAGTTTACCTTTGCGGGATGGTATAAGAGTTAGATGAATTGTTTAACTAGACAAACACGAAGGTTTATGTCACCACAATTTTAGATTTAGTCAAAAATGTAATAATCATGATGGATTATGCATAAATCGTTTCTGCAACTGCAGGGGTCGATTCTTGAAGTCGTACCAATTCGCTTTCATTAGAACAAATCCTCACGATGAAATTCCCATGGGAATGACTGTAGTTATTTTTGAAAGTTATTGAAATCTAACTTCCCATCACAGTAACAAAATACGAATTTCTGTGATTTTTACTATTAGACAGCCAATAGAATTAAAAAATTATAAACACGAGTATGTATATATTAATAACTATACCATTTATCCTAAAACCATAAATCGTGTTGCTGTTGCAGCTTTGTTAGATACTTTTCTTTTAACATCTTTTTATTTAAGCCAGGTTGAGATAGATTTACTATCAAATAAAACAGCGCTCTGTGGAAACTTATCAGTGGGTCAGAGAAAAACTCATTCAGATTATGCAGCAGTAAGATGATATCTGCTAGGAAAAATTTTCTAATAAATTATCATTCCAACACGAGATAGGTTTTGGGCCTCTTGGAGTGGCTTTTTAAAAAGGCTCTTCCAGAAAACTCTTCTATCAATTTATTTGAAACAGAAATTACAATATTAATTTTAATTACAGGTACGTTGTATGCAATAACGTATTGGTGATCAAAAATATTATAAGTTGATATCCACTTTAAATTAACTAAAATTAAGCTGAGTAGCTGAACAACCAATAATGTTAAAGTTGTGAATCTCGAGACTGACGGACCATCCTGGGGTTCTCAGGGTATTTATGCTATCCCTGCTCTTACATCACTTGTGGAAAACTCATCTCATGTCTGCTGTTTCTTTATTCAACACAAAGTATTACCTGTAGGTAATCTTAATTCTAACAATAAGTTTCTTATAATCTATTGTGACATCCACCTGCAGTGTCATGTTACGTCTGGAATACAAAGTATTCACATCCGTTCTCATGTCTGGTTTATGAACTTCTATTAACCTTGTGTAATATAATCTTCAATTTATACATTGTTACAATCTAACTTAAGATTTAATAATTCCATTTGATTACATATATATCCTAACTTGGGGATATGTAACTCATGATTGACTAAAGTGAGAATCAACTACCAAGTAGTTAAATAGTATGCATGGAGGAAATAATGATAGGAATGCGTGGAGCGTGGATGTTGCGTCCCGAAGCAATTTGTATTAGTTTTCGTATTTATAGTTAGAATCGCATTACCTGCCTGTTGACTCGTTCGAATTGTATATAATTATTATTCAGATAGATATCCCTCCCTCAATGATTAATGAAAATAATCAAGTTGTAGAAGCAACGGTTCTTGACTTGTCAAATTTAATTCAATAGTTTTCCTACAAGTTCTATTTTATAGGTTTTTTCGTTTGTGTTTTGTGATTGCTTGTGAAAGATACATTCCGCGTACCAGCCGTTATCGGAGCAGAAGGTCGTCTCGAATGCAGTTGTTGGAATTAAATCTTGCAACAACTTTTGCTAGAGCATTTGAGGATCCTCCTGGACAATAACGGGTAAGTTTTTATTTGGTGTTTTGTATCATTCACAAGGCGCTACGCGGTTACCCATACAGTTCACGTAATTCCATATAAGCGGCACAGAACTCCACCATTACTTTTGATTTTTTGAAGCCGGAATTGTTGTTTGGTTTTATCGCATTATGTGTGGTACAATTAAGCAAGGTTTTGAGAACCATTATTTTTTTGTGTATTGAATTAAATTTGAATCGTTGAATTTTACGCTGTGACGCTTATTAATGCGTTGCTTGTACAATTAGTTTAACTTAACCTTAAATATTGTTGCTTTGTAGTGAATACTTACATTAATTGATTATAACTCGGACTTACAATCATGAGTGATCTAGCAAAATTAAACGCCCTGCAAATTAAGCGTGAACAATATTTTGGTAGATTACAAACGCTATATAATATTGCAAACAAACAAATGTTTCAAATTGTCGCAATTAGGCCAACTACTTGGTACTGATGTTGATTTGTTTATATCTCGCTATCAGAAACTGGATACTGATGCTATCGTTTTTGAACAATTATCGTAAGATATATCATTAATAAATATGCATGTGGGAGTGTAGAAAAGACTAGATACACATAAGCCTTCTATATCTTATGATAAATTATATTTTAATATAAAAATGTACGCGAGTTATGTATCCTCCAATTGATATATGTATTATAAAATAGAATAACTAGGAAATTATTAGAAAGTGTTAAGAATACGCTAAGTGAAATGCAACAAAGTAACACACGGACAATTTATAAAGTTTATTAACAGTTCATGAGAACGGATGCAATACTTTGTATTCGAGACGATAGTGACACTGCAGATGGCAGGTCACAGACGGTCAAGATACCGTGATTACTTAGAAATTAAGATTACAACATTGAAATTTATGAATAGTATTAAGAAATAAGCAGACTTGAGATCTGCAAGTTCCCCCAGCCATATGAGGGTGTAGGGACACTATAAAAAGCCAGCGAGCTCCAAGACCCGGCAATCAGTCAAAGTATTCAGCTTTAACATTGCAGTTGCTTAGGCTACTCACCATAGTACAATTAACTAATGTAAATTTGACTTAGAGTAATTAAAATCAAGTTGGTAAAATTCCATAAGTTTTGAAACTGGTTTTTAAAAAGGCAGCTCCCAAGGCCCGAACCTTAACTCGCGCGTCAATTGAAAATCGACAAGCAAGTTAAAATAGATCCAGCAATAATCTATCTAGTAGTCCTAGTCCACCAGCTCAGTCAGCTATTCAAGCGCGTGTTTGAAAATTGGAAATTAAAGTCCTTGATGGAACCATTTCAAAATAGGCATGATACACAAAAACAAATCACTTTCTAAAGTAGAAAAATTATCTCACCTGCGTGGTTTCATAAAATTTCACGCTTTAGCGCTAATGGAAACCTTACCCTTCTCACAAGAGAATTATGATATCGCAATGCAAATTCTCATTCAACGCTAGTTATGTATCCCCAATTACCTATATATATTGATATATTGAATCTAATAAGAATTATTAGAAATTATTAAGTAAAAGTATAAGTTCAACGCAACATTGTAACACAAGGATAACCCAGAGAGGTTATCGACAGTTCATGAGAACGGAATGCAACTTTGCATCCGTGAGGTCAGTGATACTGCAGGTGGCAGGTCACAGGCGGTCAACAGACCGCAATTACTTAGAATCAAGTTGTTACATTGTACGATTAAGAGAAACGCAGACATGAGATCTGCAAGTTCCCACAGCCGTGTGGAGGGCAGATTATTATAAAAAGCCCGGGAGCTCAATGCCCGGCAGTCAGTCTTCAAACTCCATACTTCGTTGTTTGAGCTACTCACTAGTCAATAATTAATTTTAGTATTATGTACAAGTTCATCTGTTTCAAAGTAATAAAAATGTGTTAAAGTTTCAAAGCTTTTTTAAAAAACCAACTCCAAAGGCCCGAACTTTAACTGGCGCAGTCGTAACGGATGTCAAAAGGGCACTGAAAATCCAAAAATCGGAAGATTGGTGACCAAGAACTTTAATTCGAAATTTTGGTAGAACCCAAACCAAGTTGGAGGAAGAACAAGCATAGTCTAAATCCAGCAACAAACCAAGGTGGACAAGATACAGAATCGATCGAACCCACCAAAGAAACAGATGAAATTAATGTAAGTTCATTTCCATAATTTTCTTTCAAACCAAAAACTATAATTGATATATGCTAGTACTATTATTTTATTTATTGTTTATGAATTTATTTTATATTGTTTTGAAAATAATTTCAAAGTGAATTATTCCAAAAAAAAAACGAGATCTTATTTTAAGAAAGTATTAACTTATGAGACAAATGTTAAAGAGATATTTTTCTTTCTTTAAAAAGCAAATGAAACTTGAATGTTAAAAGAAATTTTCTTTTAAAGTAAATAAGAATTGAATTTAAAAAGAAATCCTTACCATAATTAATAGAACGAACTCAAAATAATCCAAAAAAATAACGGGCGCACATTCACTAAACACCAAAAACAAGAAACATTAACAAACGCGATTCAAAAACGTTTTCAATCCGGCAAACAAAAAACACAAAACGCGAAATTAATTTCAAAGCTAAAGCTAATTCGAACAAACTGTACAGAACGATTAATTAAACCATTGACCTCTATAATACTGAATAAAATCACAGCAAGAACTCTGCATTAACTAAAAACCACTGTAATCTAAAACCTCACTTAAGATAAGCGAAGTCTACGAACGCAATATCATTATTACCTTATAGAAATAGCTTTCAGGAACTTTCAGTACTAAAGCAATTCGCATCATAAGTATTAAATCATCACGGAATTATAGAAGCGCATGAAAATTACACCACAACACTCTATAAATAATTTGCAGTACAAACACGGTATAAAAAGCTAAAACGTTTTTCAATTAAAAATTACTCATCAATTATAAAGTGCAGTAAAACGGTCATCATAAGAAGCTTTAATTAAAACACTGAAAACCTACATTACGGAGAGATTCAATTACCAACAAGCATTATAATACCAAGAGATCTAAAAATAAATAGACGTAACACTTTATGCAAGCAGTTAGCAATTACAGAAACAGACGTATCTAATTTCTATTAACACCTGTAAGTGTTAAGTACCTCAACAAGTATAATCATATGTACGCAATTATTACAAAGTAACGAACACTATATCTTTTAGTAGCTCATGCAAACAATAAAGTGCAGGAGAAATTTACCTCGAGTCATATTAATTACACGTTAACAGAAGTTAAATAAAACAACGCTAAACGAGAATAAATCCACCCATTTAAGATTCCTTAAGAAACAGTAACTCAAGACAAATTAAAAGTTGCATAAAAACAATTAATCCAAGACTACGGTAAATAAATTCAACATTATTGAGTACAAATCTCACAAGTACATCACCGCACTGTGTAATTAAAAATAAATAAACAACGACTACGATTTTAAAAATAACTCGACGCAAAATAAACTTAAAATTAATAAATCTAATACTACAAGTACGAAATTAATCTCAAATTTTTACCAAATTTTTATCCACCCAATCCAAACTGAAAATTAACAAATTCAAATCAAAAATTACGCCGAAAAATAACAGAATAAACCTCAACCCTTACCAAAATTTTATTTACCTAATCTAATTGAAAAATTAACAAACCAAAACCGAAGTTAACATTTCAAATAGCCAAATCAACATCAATTTTTACAAAACTCAAAGTTATTCAATCTAAAAAAGAAAAAATTAAAAAACTAAAGCAAGAATAACGTCATAAAAAGGAAAATCATCCCCAATTTTTACAAAATTCGAAATTACTTAATCCAAAAGAAAAATTAATACATCCAAAGCATAATAAACGCTACAAATAACAAAACCAACCCCAATTTCTACAAAATTTGAATTTTTACAACCCAAACGGAAAATTAATAAATCCGAAGCAAAAGTAACAATACAAATAGCGAAATAAACCTTAATTAAAAAAAAAAAATAATTTTTTAAATTTCCCAAAAATCGAAAACAACCCTTAACCAACATGAGTAACACAGACTTACGTCTCTATTTAGAGACAATACAGACGTTTGATGGCACGCAGGCCCATCTCTCGAATTTCATTGGAGCATGTGAAATGTTCCTAAAAACCTTTTACAAACCCGGAGATGACGCAAGAAATTCATTGCTTATACGCTTAGTAATAAGTAAACTAGCCGGAAGGGCACTAACATTAATCGCCAGTAGGGACGACTTATCGGAATGGGACCAGTTTAAACAACTACTAATTGCATATTTTGGAGACCAACGTAATATAAAATGCCTGGTACGAGACCTAATAAACCTTAGAATGGAACACAATCAATCCCCCTACCAATTCGGAATAAAATGCCAAGACGTGAGAAGTTTAATTTTAACAAAATTAAAAATCGAAGAACCCGATCAAAACGTTAGACATTTAAAAACAAAAATGTATGACGAAATGGCACTAGACACATACATAAACGCTTTACCAGAACGACTATCGGACAAAATCAGATTCCAACGACCCCAAAATTTAGAAGAAGCTATGAGCCTAGTAATAGAAGAAGAAAATGTAATGTATTACCTCAACAGACTGTACAACCCCAACGCGAATAAAAGTTATTCACCAACAAAAACTATACAAGCTACAAGACAAACAATCCCTCAACAAAAATTCACACCCTTTAACCCACAAACAAATCAACCGCGAAGTAACAACCCAAGTTTTAACAATACAAATTTTAATAATCAATATAGAAATTTTTCAAGACCAACATTCAACCCAACTTTTACGAAACCCGCATTCCAACCGAGATTTAATCAAAACCTAAACCAACAAAGACCAGCATTCAACGTAAACCCGAATAGAAATACACCAATGACTAATACTCATAACAACCCTAACAATTATTACAAACCAACACCAATGGACACCTCATCTAGTAACACCAGACAAAACACAAAAATAACACATATCCGACCCAACCCTCATCAGAAACGTAATTTTACATCGGAAGAATTATTTCATCAAGAAATAGAAAAATTTGACACTGACCAGAATAATGACATTGAGACACCTACGAACAATGAAACAAACCATGCAGAAACTTACGAACGTGACGAACAATACGAAACTTACGAGGAGTATGATGAAGAAAACTTGAACTCAAATTTTCAAATGGACCCATACATAGACAACCAAACTTAATAAACTTAAATAACATAAATCACTTAGTATTACCATACATAGAAATACCCCACGCCAAATTCAAACTATTAATCGACACCGGATCATCTAAAACATTAATTAGCCCCAGAACCGTACAAAAACACTATTTAGATTATGTAGAAAGAGAACCATTTAAAATTAAAACAGCTCATCAAACAACACTACACCAATTCGTAGCCAATATACCCTTACCGAGAACATTTAATGTTAAAATGAAACATAAATTTTGTGTATTCGAATTTAACGATAAATATGACGGATTAATCGGAATGGACCTTCTAAGAAAATTAGGAGCCAACATTGACATTAAAAATCGCTTATTAAGGACAAAATACGGAAAAATCCCAATTAAATTTCAAAACACACAAATTGAACAAAAATACACAATAGAACCCCGAACGGAAAGAAAAATAAAAATCCCAGTAAAATCTAACAAAAATTTAGGAATAATAAATCATATGACATTTCAGCAAGGAGTAGAAACCCCAACCGCCTTAGTACAAATAAAAGATAACTTTGCAACCATAACAATATTAAATTCAAACGACTATCCCGTAGAGTTATCATTGACAGACCCAATTAACGTAGAAGAACTAAATTTTAACGAAATGGAAATAGACGAAAATTTAGAAAACGAATACAACCCAATGGAACATGACGAAATGTTAAGAGAAAATTTAACTAACATCCGCTTTAATACCGATATCAATCAAGAAGAAGAAAGAGCAATTAAAAACTTATGTTTTGAATACCGAGACATATTCCATTGTGAAGGAATACCGTTAACATTCACCAACACAGTAAAACATAATATCGAGTTAACAGACAATAAACCAATCTTTACAAAAGCATATAGACTACCTCATGCAAGCCAAGAAGAAGCTGACAGACAAGTAGCCGACTTACTAGACCAAGACATAATCCAGCACTCCAATTCACCATGGAGCAGCCCCGTGTTAATAGTACCTAAGAAATTAGACGCAACCGGAAAGAGAAAGTACAGAATGGTAATAGATTATAGAAAGTTAAATGAAAAACGGTAGATGACAAATATCCACTACCAAATATTACCGAAATTTTAGACAAATTAGGCAAATGCCAATATTTTACAACATTAGACCTAGCATCAGGATACCATCAGGTAGAGATGGAAGAAAAAGACAATCAAAACAGCCTTCAGCACACCTAGAGGACATTACGATTACAAACGAATGCCATTTGGACTAAAGAACGCACCGCTACTTTCCAGAGAGTCATGGACAATATACTACGAGGAATACACAATGAGAAATGCCTTGTATACCTTGACGACATCATAGTTTATTCCACATCACTGGTAGAACACATAGAAAGATTGACAGAAGTATTCGAAAGACTTAGACAAGCACATTTTAAAGTACAATTAGACAAAAGTGAATTTTTACAAAAACAAGTATCATTTTTAGGACATGTAATAACACCCCAAGGAGTAATGCCAAATCCAGACAAAACAAACGCAGTTCTAAATTACCCATTGCCAAAAACAAACAAAGAAATTAAAGGATTTCTAGGACTTAGTGGTTACTACCGCAAATTCATTAAAGGTTACGCTCAGATAACCAAACCCCTGACAAATTGTTTAAAAAAGGGAACCAAAATTAAACACACCCCGGAATTTATTAAAGCAGTAGACAAAATTAAAAACATATTAACTAATCACCCTGTATTAGAATACCCAGACTTTACAAAACCATTTATACTGACGACAGACGCATCGAATGTAGCATTAGGCGCAGTATTGAGCCAAGGAAAAGTAGGTAGCGATAAACCTATCAGCTACGCATACAGAACCCTAAATGAAACCGAACAAAAATATAGCACTATAGAAAAAGAGTTATTAGCCATAATTTGGGCAACAAAATATTTTAGAACTTATTTATACGGAAGAAAATTTTACATATACACTGACCATAGACCACTAGTATGGTTATGCAAACTGAAAGAACCGAATTCAAAATTACAAAGATGGAGAATCAGACTCGAAGAGTATGATTACGAAATTATATATAAAAAGGGAATTTATAATAACAACGCAGACGCTTTAAGTAGAATTCAACTCAATGCATTAGAAACGGAATCCATAATAGGAAACGTAGACGAAGCAGAAATAAGGGAAGATCCAGACGAGATCGACACGATACATTCGACACAAAACGAAGGACCTAAAAACGCGATTAAAATTTTAAATGAAGCAATCGATATGAAACCCAACCAATTTATAATAACCGAAGTTTTAAATAACCCCAATCCAGTAAAATATACAAAAGTAGATAACAAAAAGATATATCAAATTCAAATAACTAAAGATGACAACGAGGAACAAATAATTAAAATTCTAAAAGAATACACCCCCGAGAAAAAACGATTTTACTTTTATTTCAATACCGAACATTTATACCAAAGATTTTCAGAATTATACATTAAATTATTCAATAACTCTGGACCTGAACTCATCAGATGTACTAGAAAACTAATAACACTAGACGACCCTGACGAAATAAACGATGTAATTAGAAATCAACACGAAGGAAAAACCAACCATCGTGGAATTAACGAAACTATAAAGCAACTTGTAAGACGTTATTATTTTAAAGACATGAAGGACTTGACCACAGATTTCATTAACCAATGCGAACTATGTGACAGAGCGAAATACGATAGGAAACCCCCAAAGATACCCTTAATGTTAACCAAAACACCCGACAAACCATTTCAAAAACTACATGCCGATACTCTAGTAGTAGAAGCGCAAAACTATCTAACAATTATAGACGCATTCACAAAAATAGGCCAAGCAATACCAATCACATCCAAAAATAGCATTGACGTGACCCAAGGATTTTTACAATATTTCACATTTTACGGAACACCCTAATCAATCACTTTAGACAATGGTAGCGAATTTAAAAATGAGACAATTCGAAACACTTTAGAATTACACAAAATAAAAATTCATTTCATAACGGAAAACCACCCTGAATCAAACGGACTAATTGAACGATTACATTTAACCCTGTTAGAACAAATTCGATTATTAAGAATAAATTATAAAAAGGAACATATAACCAATTTAATGTCATACGCACTAATCGCCTATAATAACACTATTCACTCATCAACAAATTTTACACCCTTAGAATTAACATTAGGACATTCAGATTCACGAAATCCCTATGACATACACTACAATAAAGAAGTATATCAACAATATGCGAAAGACCACAAACAAAAACTAAAAATCACTTACGACAAGGTAAAAGATAAATTAGAAAACGATAAAGAACGTATCACCACAACCCGAAACAAAAATACCGACTCAAATAAATTCTCAATAGGACAAACCGTATATGAGAAAAACTTTCAAGGCAAGCGACATAAAATAGCACCCAGAAATTTAGGACCATTTAAAATTAAGAAAATATCAGATAAAAACATAGCAGTAGTAGACAACGGTAAAATAACTAAATACATTCATTTGAAAAACCTAAGACACCCTGTAATTTCAGATGGACAGTCATCACCCTTACCGTCAACCTCCACCCAGGTAGAACGGACAACCAAGTAACAATAGAAGACATAAAGAACAACCCCGGTATACTACCAATTAAATTAGGCAGTATGCAAAACACGATCGACTATTGGACATTCGCACAAAAATTCGACCTAACAGAATTAAAACAAGAATTTCAAACAATCACAGAAAATTATGACCGATTAAAACAATCAATGGACACAGCAAAATTCGGAAAAGAATACGCAATAGAAATGATGAATTACAACAGTATAATAGAAAGCATTTTAAGAAACATAGAAGGTAAACTTAATAGACTAATACCCAACGAACAAACTACGAGACGAAAGAGAGGACTAATCAACGGATTAGGTAACATAATAAAAGCTATCACAGGCAATTTAGATAACCAAGACGCAGAACGTTATGACAACACAATACAACAATTAATTGAGAATCAAAATGACATAAAAACCATAATCAGCAACCAATTATCGTTAACCCAATCAACGATTATAAAGTTCAACGAAACATTGAGAAAGTTAGTAATAAATCAGGACAGTATAGCCAACCGAATGCAAACCCTTGAAACCACCATGCAAACCACCTCGTTAGGCATGCGAGATTTAATTAGAATTAACACAATATTTACTCAAATAATATCCACCCTTACTTTAATGCAACAAATTTTAGCAACGTTAGAAAACGCAGTAACATTTGCAAAATTAAATACCTTACACTCTAGTATTATTGAACCAACCGATTTATTAAACGAATTAATAAGAATTAAATCACTTATAATTAACAGTAAATTACCTTTTGACGTAACAGAATCGAACATTCTAATATTTGAAAAGATAGCTATAGTAAAAGGCTACATTAAGAATAACGAAATAATATTTTTAATAGAATTCCCGATAGTAGAAAGTAACAATTATCAATATAATCATTTATTTGCTTTTCCAACAAAGGTTACTAGCACATACCAAGTAATCATACCCAAAACCAAATTCCTATCCCTAAATGAACTGAGATATGGTTATACAAACGAAAAATGTACTGAAGTAACACCAAATCAATATTTATGTCAATCGATGACGACAACAACCATTAAAGAAGACAGCCCTTGCGAAGTACAACTACTAAAATTCTCAAACCATTACGAAAACTGTGAAACCAAACAAGTGCAAATAACTAATATGAAAATTCAAAAAGTTACAGATAACAAATGGATAGCCATTTTCCCAACAGAAGTAATAGCAACCATCCACTGCAACCAAGATGAAAATAATCAAGCATTAATCGGAAGCAAACTAATTACCCTCAAAGAAGATTGTTATGTGAAATTGAAAGATGAAGTAATCAGAGTTTATCAAGATCCCATAGCAACAAAAAAACTTGCAAACCTACCGGAACTACAATTCAAAATACAACAAGAAGACGAAGAAATAAACAAGAAACCTATGAAGCTAGAGCATCTAGACTTAGACGATCTCAACCACGCCGTGAAATTAGTGGAAAGTTATAAAGAACAATTAAGTGAAATCAAAACGCCAAAGTTACATTATAATAATATAAGTGTTTGGACAATTGTATTGATCATTTTAATAATTTTTGTAATCATGTATGTATTATACAAAATGTACCTTAGATATAAGAATGAAGGAAACAGTTCTAGATTTAAGGAAACAAAGAGAAAAAAAGAAACGACAAGTATACCCTTAGAAATAATGAATTTTAAATGAATTTAAACAATGTATTTTATGTATTTAAAAAATTAAGAAAAACCTTAATTTTTCATTTACGGTGGGAGGAGTTATGTATCCCCCAATTACCTATATATATTGATATATTGAATCTAATAACAATTATTAGAAATTATTAAGTAAAAGTATAAGTTCAACGCAACATTGTAACACAAGGATAACCCAGAGAGGTTATCGACAGTTCATGAGAACGGAATGCAACTTTGCATCCGTGAGGGCAGTGATACTGCAGGTGGCAGGTCACAGGCGGTCAACAGACCGCAATTACTTAGAATTAAGTTGTTACATTGTACGATTAAGAGAAACGCAGACATGAGATCTGCAAGTTCCCACAGCCGTGTGGAGGGCAGGTTATTATAAAAAGCCCGGGAGCGCAATGCCCGGCAGTCAGTCTTCAAACTCCATACTTCGTTGTTTGAGCTACTCACTAGTCAATAATTAATTTTAGTATTATGTACAAGTTCATCTGTTTCAAAGTAATAAAAATGTGTTAAAGTTTCAAAGCTTTTTTAAAAAACCAGCTCCAAAGGCCCGAACTTTAACTCGCTTTCGAAATAAATGTATCTTAGCGGCGAATTATTTAGATAAAACCTTTCCGTTTGTCCGCAATCAGATTTCACCGTTAATTCATTGAATCACTTTTTGAAGGTATTTAACACCAATTTAGCAGCCTTAAAAGCACTTGACGTAAATGATATTTTTGTTTTGGCGATGTTGCATGTTGGACTTAGTGTCTTAACGCCCGCACCACGAAAAAAATTTGAAATAGAATATTGTGATGATAGTGTGCCCAGCTTTGATACACTGATCAAATTCGTGCATCAGCAAGTTCGCCTTTTATAACTAACGCAGGCTGACAAACCGCAAAAATCTTATAGGGGCATGGCGTCGATTTCGGTTGGTAAACCTAAGTATAGTAGGTCTCTCAGCACACTTTCGTCCACTGTCAAATCTAGTAAAGATAGTTCACTGCACCTCAATTATGCGTGTCCAACGTGTACTTATTCTCGATATTATATATAGTTTTCGCCTTCGTGCTCTTGTGATGTGTTTTGATGTACGCCAAATGTACCGTCACGTGTTATTACACATTGACGACCGCAAATATCAGCACATTTATTATCGCCTCGTTCAAGGCGGTGACGTCGAAGAATACGCTTTAAACACTGTCACTTTTAGGATTACATCTTGGCCATTTTTAGCTCATCGCGTACTACTGCAATTAGTCAAAAATGAAGTAAGTCAGTTCCCGTTGGCCACCAAGGCGATATTAAATCAGAGATTTGTAAACGATCTTTGCGAACGTGTAGATACTGCGGAAGAGGGCCTGCGCTCGCAACAGGAATTAATTGACATTTTTTCTAAAGCTGGATTTAGCCTAAGAAAAGGGACTAGTAATCATCAAGAAATTATAGATTCCGTTCCGTTCAGTCATCGCGAACATCCGCTTGTTTTGAATGCCGATGATCATTCAATCAAGATCTTAGGTGTTTAGTACTATTCAACTGAGGATTGTCTTTCATATTCTATTAGTTCAAATACCATAGTATTGATTAAACTGAGCATGTTGTCTGAAATCGCTAAGATCTACGACCCAATAGGTTGGTTCACTCCGCTTACGTTTATGCAAAGGTACTAATCCAACAATCGTGTATATTAGCATTAAATTGAGATAAACCGTTTCCAATTTCTATTCAAGAAATGTGGATCAACTTTGTCACTGCTCTACCTGCGCTTGCTAGTATACAACTTCCACGTTGTATCCCACTTATAGGTGTAAGCTTACGGCAAATAATTGGATTTTGTAATGCGTCTTTAAAGGGTTACGGAACAGTTATTTATGTGCGGTGTGAACATATAAGTCAAACTAGTGTTCATATCATGCAGGCGAAAAATAGGGTCGCTCTACTTAAAGCCATTAGTATTCCACGCTTACAATTGTACGCCCCTGTTTTGTTGAGTCGCTTGATTAAGTCAACTGCTCCAATTATGGATCAGATGCAACCTACAAGCATTCACTTGCTTACAGTTTCAGCAGTTGTACTTGCATAGCTGCGTACGCAACCACATAAACTAGAAACTTTTGTAGCAAGTAGGGGCGTTCAGATTTTAGAAACTACCCTTCCAACTGATTGGTATTAATTTGCATCTAAGGGAAATCCGAGAGATTACTCTAGCAGAGGATTGAATCCTAAAAGGTTGTCACATTTCGATTTATGGTGGAAAGATCCGCTTATTCGATATGACTACTTTAGCACATGGCCAACATTTTCAAAGCCATCAATATCGCTTGATATTACTCCGGAGATAAACGTAGAAACATTTTCGGTTTCGTTTCTAATTGTAAATCCAGTAATGGAACTTATGTTAGAGTTTCTGGTCTTACTCGTTTACAAAAATTGTACCCTTTTTGCTACGCTTCACATATAATTACCGATCGCGAAGTCAACAAAATCCGATTCGAATAGGTCCGCTCGTTCCTAATGAAATTAGTGACGCAATGTGGTTTTGTCTAAAGGCAGTTCAACAAAACTATTTTAAGAAGGAGATTATAATAATGGCAAATAATAAACCATGTTCGTCTTACCTTCTAAAACTAAGTCCCTTTGTGGATGATCGTGGTCTCTTTAGGGTGGGCAGTCGCTTAGAGTATTCTTCGCAATCCTATAAGACAAAGCACCCTCTTCTCATTCCCAAAGAATCTCATTTGGCTTCTCTTATATGTGATTATCATCATCAAGTGACCCTCCATGGCGGTACTAGGTTACACCAATCACATATTCAGCGTAGATACTGGGTAATTTCTATTCAACGGTTGATTCGCAAACGCATACATCAGTGTTTACCCTGTTATAAAATGAAGGTTCCATTTAAAAACCCGCAAATGGCTAACTTGCCCGCAGCGAGGGTTCAACAATCACGCCCATTTATATCCACCGAGAGAGAGATTTGCGGGCGTTTGGATTCTAAAAGGAAGTTCTAGAAGAAATGCTCCTCACTTCAAGTGTTATATGGTCATCTTTGTTTGTGTTACCACTAAAGCAATCCACTTAGAGTTAGTGTCAAGTTTATCGACTGCCGCATTTTTAGCTGCTCGTGATAGATTTGCGGCGCGCCGCCAACTGTGTCGCAATATACACATCGACTGTGGTACGAATTTTAATGGTGCCGCTAACCATTTCACTGAAGTAACCAACTTCGCTAAAACGTCCAATCACGCTATTGCCGACCAGCATTCGTTAAAAGAAATAAAATTTAATTTCAACCTCCTAACGCCTCCACATTTTGGTGGAATTTGGGGGAGTAAAGTCCGCCAAGCACGATTTACATCGAATAATAGATAGGTCCATTGATTCTTACCTTCGAGGAAATGGTAACGCTGTTCGCTAAAATCGAAGCTATCTTAAATATTCGGCCTCTAGGTTTAGTTCCATTGGGCGCGCACGACGACGTTGATTGTCTTAACCCCGGTCACTTCTTGATCGGGTCGCCTCTGGAATCAACGTCTGAGTTAACGTTGAAGAGGCATTGGCAAATCTTTTGAATCGCTATCAACCTTTGCAACAAACTACGCAAGTCTTTTGGAGACGGTGGTCTCGAGATTATCTACACACGCTCATGCCAAAGGTTAAATGGGCAAATCCTCAACCAAATTTACATTTGGGTGAGGTAGTTTTTGTAAAGGAAAGGGATCTTGTACTGCTGTCATGGCCCATTGGACGCATAGCGGTATATTTACCCCTGTAAAGATGGTTTTGTTAGAGTTGCAAAGGATTGCACTGCAAGTGGGAGTTATGTACAACCTGCTTGTAAGTTGGCGCCTCTGCCCCGTTAGCACAGTAACTCTCCTGTATGACAAGTATGTTTTTGTTTCATTTTATATCTTGTTTAGTATAGACTATTTAATTCAAATCTACTTTTTGGGTAGGTGGTATGTTGCGTCTTAAAGCAGTTAAATTCGCATTACCTGTCTGTTGACTTGTTCGAGTTGTATATCATTATAATCTAGATAGATATTCCTCGCTCAATAATTAATCAAAATAATTGTACAAGCAACGGTTCTAGACTTGTCAAATTTAATTCAATAGTTTTCCTACAAGTTCTATTTTATAGGTTTTTTCGCTTGTGTTTTGTGTTTGCTTGTAAAGATAGATTCCGCGAGCCTGCCGTTAATGGAGCAGAATATCGTTTCGATCGCAGTTGTTGGGACTAAGGCATTACAACAACCTTTGCTAGAGTATTTGAACATCCTCCTGGGACAATAACGGATAAGTTCTATTATGCGTTTCGTATCATTCAAGGGCGCTAGGCCGCTAGCCTTGCAGTCCACGTAATTACACATAAGGGGCCAATAACCCCAATAATGGAGGACGATATAAATATTTGTAATTTCATAAGAACGCATGCTAAGTACTAAAAGTGATTTTAGAGTTGGCAAGATATTAAAAAATTATAAAGAACACAGCTAGTGCTATAAAAAGGCATGCCAAAAGTACTGAAGGTGCTTCCCTAACAGATGTTACCTTAACAACTGACGATGAGAACATACCTAAAACACTAGAATGAACCGCTATTGAATGAGATGCAAAAGTTAAAGAGTCTTTAGTGTACAAGGTACGTAATTTTATGTAAACTATATTGCTTACACAATTGTCAGTGGGAGGAACACGATTATACATGTAGTGTATATAATGAGGATACAATTGTGCTCACAAGAAAGAATAATTATCTTCTTACATAATTTTCACTTACTAGGGGGTTGATTGATTAATTAAAGTAACC
Organism: Platerodrilus igneus; assembly: GCA_036346225.1. Classification (NCBI taxonomy): domain Eukaryota; kingdom Metazoa; phylum Arthropoda; class Insecta; order Coleoptera; family Lycidae; genus Platerodrilus; species Platerodrilus igneus. Next base: position 1,987,660 of record JARFIW010001353.1, on the reverse strand, counting down.
CATGAGTTCTCTAATATCCCCAAATGGAACCAGTGAACTTTAAGGAAGGATTTCCTTAAAATGATGGAACGCAAATATCTTCCGACTATGCTAGGGGTCTATTCCTTGGGTAGAGCTTATGAGGAATTGGTCGTGGTTCTTTTTACAAAACATTATTCTCTTACTAGGGCTTGATTCTTATCAAAACAGGGGTTTAGGGAGGGCGCCACCAAGTCAATAAGCTTTGAACACAGGGTTTTCCTAAGGGGGACTTGGAAGTCCTTAGAGCGGAAAAGAAAATTTAATTAAATTAACAAAGTGAAGACACAAGAGGTATTCTCTTGTTACCTCATATAAAAAAAGAAAAGATTAATTATGCACACAATATTATGAACACAGATTTTATGCTTCAAATTCTGAATAGGCTATTAAAGCTTCTTGTTAAATCGGAGTTACCACTTTATGCTATTTGTTCATATACCCGGTAACACTATTTTTGAACTTACTTGTTCAAAATAAAACAATTAATTAAGAGAATTAAATGTTGATTCTTTAATTAAAAGTTGTTTCTTCATAAAAAATTGTATGTATAAAATTTACGTTTAAAAAAAGATAGTACAAATTTCATCCACCCTGAGGTAGGATCATAAATTCAAAAGAAATATCAAAATCTTTAAGTGTTTCTTTTACTACAAAATTTAACTCAAATCTATACCAAAAATACCAGATCTGTTATTCGGTTTACACATATATAAGAAAATATCTAATGTTCAAAAACTGTAATTGAAATTATGCATAAATGAAACTTTAGTCAGAACTTTATGGATTTGCTTAATTGCATTAATAATAATAACTGTGATTACACCGCATTTATATTGACAAAAAAAATTTATCAAAGTCTTTTTTAGTTTGTTAAACAAAATTATGGCACTAATCCGTCATCTTAAAGTTATTTTCTGGTACAGCCTTGTATCAAAGTTTGCCAAGTGCAGACGTGATGTAAGAATAATACAAATTTCTTACCTACAGATGTTGTTTGTGTGATGGTACTACATCATGTGTAAACAGATGTTTATACATACGGTCCTTGGAAAACAATTGACGTCGCCTCCATATGTTGTACAGATACAATCAGCTGCGTGATCCTTGTACCTGACCATATGGGCTTAAAACGTGTCTTCTATACGCACCAAAGGGACAAACCAAAATCCATAAGAACGGGTATTGCAAATATGCCAAACTTCGATGTACTACCATATGTAGATCGTTACCAAAATAATTATCCTCGTGTACTTGTCCACATAGTTATTTGTAAATTTATACTTGCAATTCCAAAAAAACCATTTTTATTAATTATAGGACGTTAGATTCGAACCATAAAACTTCTATCTACTTTGTAGAACATTTCTTTAAAATTTAAACATACGGTTTCTTTGAAGAACTTTTCCGTTAAATCCAACTACTCGTTAAGTTGAAGGACGGTCATCATTGACAAAATATTTTCTTATCGCCACACCGACGCGATTGAAGTATCAACTCGATACTCGTAGAATGCAAATCAAGGATCAATATCATCTTAAAACACAACATTAAGCGGCCTAGTTTTTATAAATCCAGATAAAAGGAATCATTGTAACAAATAAATTTACGAAGGAGTCTTCAAATAGATATGCAAAACGATTATTTAAATGTTATCCATAAGAATTTGCAGAAGAATTTGTAAAAGAAATATTTAATTGAAAATTTTAAAAGTGTGTAATATGAATATTTAAGTGAATAGTTTATCGTAGTATAAAAAAAGCAAAGAAAGAAGAGCGCATTATTAGAAATCACTAAAACAAGTGTCCATTACCCTTGGATTTTTCCACTATGGCTTAAAGCCACACGCAAATCCTTGCTAGGACCCTCAAGTTCCCCATGTTAACTCGTGACAAGTGTTCTAGCCAAAGTGAACGCTAGCACCTTGTGCACGACATAGGAAAGCTGTTTGGCCTTGGTATATATTTATACTAATATTTTACGCCTGATGTTGGCAACCAAACTAGCATCTCTGTATTGCAGTTAGACCTCATGATTCAATACAGATATTTATTTAATTGAAGATGTTTACATGAAATAATTAACTAGACAAAAAGTGTGTAAAACTAATAATTTATTGGTGTTCTGCAGTGGTCAAAAAAACTGTTACAACCTTACTACTACCACACCGCAAGCAATTACAAGTCTGAAGAAGCTGAAAGGACCAACTACATCTGTTCGCAGAATGGAACATAGCATTAAACCTCACCAAAGCATGAAAACTAAAAATTAACGTCAAACAAGCATACTATCTACAAAAATTGATATTGATAAAAAGAGACGTTGAAGCAAAAGAACGCATAGCTATCGCATTAGAGAAGCTAGTAGCAATGTAGTTATATTAAAATATTTTTTTGTGATTTAGGGCATTTTCTGAATATAAAGAAATGATTTACCATGAACAGGGTTACGGAAAGCCTTCTGCTTCAGCAATCGATGAAAACGTCGACAGAATAAAGGTTTTGTATATTCTGATTGTCGGGGAAGGTTTGAAATTGACTCATACTACCGTGTATCAGAGTTTTGTTACGTGCAGTCCTGCATGCGAATATTTTTGTTTTTATGTAATTAAATTTCATATTCTCTAGTGTATTCACGATCATTTGCGAATTTGTTAAACGTTTCCGACTTCCCTGTATATAGACATGTATGTCACGTTATTCGTGGCAGTCGCGTTGGGCGCCAAAATTTATGCTACGTTGGCTCGTAGCCGTGCGTAACCCAAAGAAAATCAAAGAAATGCCCGGGCTCAATCGGAGATTAGGGGGGGTTGTAGAAAGCAGACTGACATATGATGTATGCGGCGGTAAGGAGTTAGTGACAACACCTGCAAGAAAAGAAATTAGAATAGCAAACCTGCAATAAAAAAGATTAGTCCTGCAAACCTGAAATAAAGAAAAAGCATAGCGGCAATGAAAAAATCTAAGTTATTCAGTACTTTGTAGAATGTAAATAAAACTGTTTCGATAAACTATATAATATAATCACGATAAAAGCATTACAAAAATTTTTATCACAAAGTGAGGTAATATTGGGGAGTAGCAGAAACGTTTCCTCACACACCAATTAAACATAAATCAGACAAAATGTTGACAAAAGGTAAATAGATAAGACACAATTGGTATGAGTAATTCAGTAGTATTGATTCTTCTTTCTTTCTTTTTTTTTTCTATGTTTTAATATAGCATGCAAGTCTATTGTAAAAGGTATCAGAACGACAAAGATATGGTAATGCAACGGATAAATATTTAAAGTAATAACCAGTAGGAAATAGTTCAACTTACAAAAGTCCTTCAGCAACGCTTCCTTGCAACTGAAGTGTGGGATTCAACGATGTCCTGCACTAACGAAGCACTTCATTCTTGACTGTGAGGGTATTGATGGAACTTATCACACATTACACTAATCACACCTACGTATTTCACTGGGGTTAGCAGCAGACAATATCACGCGTCGGAACTATGTAGCATTGATAAATTTCTTGTTACTTCTATTTCCTGAGGCAATAATTTCGAAATATGTTGTAGCACTAGTTTAATTTCAACTGGGACCAAATGTATATTATCTTCATAAACATCTAAGAAGCAGTGAGAATCTTCAACCAATACCTTTGTAAACCGGTAATCTGTTATATTTCGCAAATAACGAAATTTGCGCAAGTAATGATCTATTTTAGATTCTTTGTTGTTAGAAAATTCAGAAACTACAGTATCACTGTATTTAAATAATCCAAAGTATGCGCTACTCTGAGAAGAAAAGGACCGCGAAACTAGATCGCACACACACACAGTTTTAAATATCAAAAGACAAAACAACTAAAAAGAACCATAACGGGTAAAGCACGTGTATCACTCAAGCAAGTCCGTCAAATGTTCCTTAGAACATTTATCTCACAAGAAAAACAACTAAAAACAATTAGTAAGCCACGCGAGTTATGTATCCCCCAATTACATATATATATATTGATATATTGAATCTAATATGAATTATTAGAATTATTATGTAAAAGTATAAGTTCAATGCAACATTGTAACACAAGGATAACCCAGAGAGGTTATCGACAGTTCATGTGAACGGACATGCAACTTTGCATCCGTGAGGGCAGTGATACTGCAGGTGGCAGGTCACAGGCGGTCAACAGACCGCAATTACTTAGAATTAAGTTGTTACATTGTATTAAAGTGTACAATTAAGGAGAAACGCAGACATGAGATCTGCAAGTTCTCACAGCCGTGTGAGGGGCAGGTTATTATAAAAGGCCCGGGAGCTCAATGCCCGGCAGTCAGTCTTCGAACTCCATACTTCGTTGTTCAAGCTACTCACTAGTCAATAATTAATTTTAGTATTATGTACAAGTTCATCTGTTTCAAAGTAAAATAAATGTGTTAAAGTCAAAAGCTTTTTTAAAAAACCAGCTCCAAAGGCCCGAACTTTAACTGGCGCAGTCGTAACGGATGTCAAAGGGCACTGAAAATCCAAAATTGGAAGATTGGTGACCAAGAATTTTTATTCGAAATTTTGGCAGAACCCAAACCAAGTTGGAGGAAGAACAAGCATAGTCTGAATCCAGCAACAAACCAAGTTGGACAAGGAACAAGAATCGTCTAAGGCCAACAATCAAACCAAGGTGGACAAGATACAGAATCGATCGAACCCACCAAAGAAACAGATGAAACTAATGTAAGTTCATTTCCATAACCTTTTTATTTCAAACCATAAACTATAATTGATATATGCTAGTATTATAACTATTGAGTACCATTTATAATTACTGTTTATGAATTGTATTTTATGAATATTTTCTTGAAAATAGTTCAAAGTGAATTATTTTCAAAACGAGACTATAAAACATTTTATGAAACTTGAATGTTAAAGAAATATTTTTCTTTAAAAAGCAAATGAGACTTGATTATTTACAAAGAGATTTTCTTAAAATAAATAAGAATTGAATTTAAAAGAGATTTTCTTTAAAAAGTAAATGAGAATTAATATTAAGAGATTCTTACTATAATTAAAACAAACTCAAAATAATCCAAAAATAACGGGCGCACATTCACTAAACACCAAAATAAGAAACATCAACCACCGCGATTCAAACCCACGTTTATAAACCGGTAAACTAACGCGAAATTAATTTCAAAGCTAAAGCTAATTCGAACAAACTGTACAGAACGCAATTTAATCCTTTAAGCAATCACGAAACAATTATTAAACCATTGACCTCTATAATACTGAATAAATCACAGCAGGAACTCTGCATTAACTAAAAACCATGTTAACCTAAAACCACTGTAATCTAAAACCACCTAGGAAAACAAAGCTCGCATCTTTTATACACTTAGAACATCAGAGAAGTGCAATAACTTTAACTTTCAGTACTAAAGTATAGCTTCAACAACGCAATATCATTATTAAAATTGCTTTCAGAATCCTTGCACAGTACTAAAGAAATAACTTTCAGCTTTCAGTATAATTTCAATTTGCATCATACGTAATAAACTCATCTTGACATAAAAGCAACATTAATACTTACAATCCATAAAATCAGCATTATTATCCATCACGGAATAATGAAAGTATAAAATTGCAACCAGTATTTAATAAGAAAATTACACCATAACATTCTATAAATAATTTGCAGTACAAAACGGAATAAAGTTAAACGATCATCGTAAGAAGCTTTAACTGAAACGCTTATAATTGTAAACCTGAAACTAACATTACGGGAGATTCAATTACAAGTCGTAAACACCGAGGTATTTTAAAAATAAAACTAGACGTATGCAAAGTACGGAAAGTAATTCTTATAATTTCTATTAACACCTGTAAGTGTTAATAATTTCAACAAGTATAGTCATATGTACGCAATTTCCTCGACGTACGTGACGAAGTAACAAATATTACGTCCTTAGTATTCAATTTCAACAGTGGAGTACAAAGTAAGTAACCTCAGGTCATAATTACGCAACTCGGTAAAACCCACGGAAGAGTATTAATCACGAGATAACAGAATTGAACTAAAACAACACAAATGAGAATAAATCCATCCATTTAAGATTCCTTAAGAAACAAGAACTCAAGATAAATTAAAAGCTGCATAAAACAATTAATCCAAGACTACGGTAAATAAATTCAACATTATTGAAACAAGAACATCACTGCACTGTGTAATTAAATATAAATAACAACGACTACGATTTTAAAAAAATAACCAAACGCAGTATAAACTTAAAATTAATAAATCCAATACTACAAGTACGAAATTAACCGCAAATTTTTACCAAATTTTACTCACCCAATCCAAACTGAAAATTAACAAATTCAAATCAAAATAACGTCACAAAAGCAAAACCAACCCCAATTTTACAAAATTCAAAATTATTCAATCTAAAAGGAAAAATTAATAAAACCAAAGCAAAGTTAACGTCACAAAAGCAAAACCAACCCCAATTTTACAAAATTCAAAATTATTCAATCTAAAAGGAAAATTAATAAAACCAAAGCAAAGTTAACGTCACAAAAGCAAAACCAACCCCAATTTTACAAGATTCAAAATTATTCAATCCAAAAGAAAATTAATACATCCCAAGCATAATTAACGTTACAAATAGAAAATTAACCCCAATTATTACAAAATTTGAAATTTCACAACCCAAACGGAAAACTAATAAATCCGAAGCAAACGTAACAATACAAATAGCGAAATAAACCTTAATTCAAAAAAAAAAAAAAAATTTTTAAATTTTCCAAAAAATCGAAAACAACCCTTAACCAACATGAGTAACACAGACTTACGTCTCTATTTAGAGACAATTCAGACATTTGATGGCACGGAAGCCCATCTCTCAAATTTCATTGGAGCATCTGAAATGTTCCTAAAAACCTTTTACAAACCCGGAGATGACGCAAGAAATTCATTGCTTATACGCTTAGTAATAAGTAAACTAGCCGGAAGGGCACTAACATTAATCGCTAGTAGGGACGACTTATCGGAATGGGACCAGTTTAAACAGCTACTAATTGCATATTTTGGAGACCAACGTAATATAAAATGCCTGGTACGAGACCTAATAAACCTTAGAATGGAACACAATCAATCCCCTTACCAATTCGGAATGAAATGCCAAGACGTGAGAAGTTTAATTTTAACAAAATTAAAAATCGAAGAACCCGATCAAAACGTTAGACATTTAAAACAAAATGTATGACGAAATGGCACTAGACACATATATAAACGCTTTACCAGAACGACTATCGGATAAAATCAGATTCCAACGACCCCAAAATCTAGAAGAAGCTATGAGCCTAGTAATAGAAGAAGAAAATGTAATGTATTACCGCAACAGACTATACAACCCCAACGCAAATAAAAGTTATTCACCAACAAAAACTATACAAGCTACAAGACAAACAATCCCTCAACAAAAATTCACACCCTTTAACACACAAACAAATCAACCGCGAAGTAACAACCCAAGTTTTAACAATACCAATTTTAATAATCAATTTAAAAATTTTTCAAGACCAACATTCAACCCAACTTTTACGAAACCCGCATTCCAACCGAGATTCAATCAAAACCTAAACCAACAAAGACCAGCATTCAACGCAAACCCTAATAGAAATACACCAATGACTAATACTCATAACAACCCTAACAATTATTACAAACCAACACCAATGGACACCTCATCTGGTAACACCAGACAAAACACAAAAATAACACATATCCGACCAAACCCTCATCAGAAACGTAATTTTACATCGGAAGAATTATTTCATCAAGAAATAGAAAAATCTGACACTGACCAGAATAATGACATTGAGACACATACAAACAATGAATCAAATCATTCAGAAACTTATGAACGTGACGAACAATACGAAACTTATGAGGAGTACGACGACGAAAACTCGAACTCAAATTTTCAAATGGACCAATTCATAACCGACCAAACTTAATTAACTTAAATAATATAAATCACTTAGTATTACCATACATAGAAATACCCCACGCCAAATTCAAACTATTAATCGACACCGGATCATCTAAAACATTAATTAGCCCCAGAACCGTACAAAAACATTATTTAGATTATGTAGAAAGAGAACCATTCAAAATCAAAACAGCTCATCAAACGACACTACACCAATTCGTAGCAAATATACCCTTACCGAGAACATTTAATGTTAAAATGAAACATAAATTTTGTGTATTCGAATTTAACAACAAATATGACGGATTAATCGGAATGGACCTTCTAAGAAAATTAGGAGCCAACATTGACATTAAAATCGCTTATTAAGGACAAAATACGGAAAAATCCCAATTAAATTTCAAAACACACAAGTTGAACAAAAATACACTATAGAACCCCGAACGGAAAGAAAAATAAAAATCCCAGTAAAATCTAACAAAAATTTAGGAATAATAAATCATATGACATTTCAACAAGGAGTAGAAACCCCAACTGCCTTAGTACAAATAAAAGATAACTTTGCAACCACAACAATATTAAATTCAAACGACTATCCCGTAGAATTATCATTGACAGACCCAATTAACGTAGAAGAACTAAATTTTAACGAAATGGAAATAGAAGAAAATTTAGAAAACGAATACAACCCAATGGAACATGACGAAATGTTAAGAGAAAATTTAACTAACATCCGCTTTAATACCGATATCAATCAAGAAGAAGAAAGAGCAATTAAAAACTTATGTTTTGAATACCGAGACATATTCCATTGTGAAGGAATACCATTGACATTCACCAACACAGTAAAACATAACATCGAGCTAACAGACAATAAACCAATCTTTACAAAAGCATACAGACTACCTCATGCAAGCCAAGAAGAAGCTGACAGACAAGTAGCAGACTTATTAGACCAAGACATAATCCAGCACTCCAATTCACCATGGAGCAGCCCCGTGTTAATAGTACCTAAGAAATTAGACGCAACCGGAAAGAGAAAGTACAGAATGGTAATAGATTATAGAAAGTTAAATGAAAAAACGGTAGATGACAAATATCCACTACCAAATATTACCGAAATTTTAGACAAATTAGGCAAATGCCAATATTTTACAACATTAGACCTAGCATCAGGATACCATCAGGTAGAGATGGAAGAAAAGACATATCAAAACAGCCTTCAGCACACCTAGAGGACATTACGAATACAAACGAATGCCATTTGGACTAAAGAACGCACCCGCTACTTTCCAGAGAGTCATGGACAATATACTACGAGGAATACACAATGAGAAATGCCTTGTATACCTTGACGACATCATAGTTTATTCCACATCACTGGTAGAACACATAGAAAGATTGAAAGAAGTATTCGAAAGACTTAGACAAGCACATTTTAAAGTACAATTAGACAAAAGTGAATTTTACAAAACAAGTATCATTTTTAGGACATGTAATAACACCCCAAGGAGTAATGCCAAACCCAGACAAAACAAACGCAGTTCTAAATTACCCATTACCAAAAACAAACAAAGAAATCAAAGGATTTCTAGGACTTAGTGGTTACTACCGCAAATTCATTAAAGGTTACGCTCAGATAACCAAACCCCTGACAAATTGTTTAAAAAAGGGAAACAAAATTGAACACACCCCGGAATTTATTAAAGCCGTAGACAAAATTAAAAATATATTAACGAATCACCCTGTATTAGAATACCCAGACTTTACAAAACCATTTATACTGACGACAGACGCATCAAATGTAGCATTAGGCGCAGTATTGAGCCAAGGAAAAGTAGGTAGCGATAAACCTATCAGCTACGCATCCAGAACCCTAAATGAAACCGAACAAAATATAGCACTATAGAAAAGAGTTATTAGCCATAATTTGGGCAACAAAATATTTTAGACCTTATTTATACGGAAGAAAATTTTACATATATACCGACCATAGACCACTAGTATGGTTATGCAAACTGAAAGAACCGAATTCAAAATTACAAAGATGGAGAATCAGACTCGAAGAGTACGATTACGAAATTATATATAAAAAGGGAATTTATAACAACAACGCAGACGCTTTAAGCCGAATCCAACTCAATGCATTAGAAACGGAATCCATTATAGGAAACGTAGACGATACAGAAATAAGGGAAGATCCAGACGAGATCGACACTATACATTCGACACAAAACGAAGAACCAAAAAACGCGATTAAAATTTTAAACGAAGCAATCGATATGAAACCCAACCAATTTATAATAACCGAAGTTTTAAATAACCCCAATCCAGTAAAATATACAAAAGTAGATAACAAAAAGATATATCAAATTCAAATAACAAAAGATGATAACGAGGAACAAATAATTAAAATTTTAAAGGAATACACCCCGAGAAAAACGATTTTATTTTTATTTCAACACCGAACATTTATACCAAAGATTTTCAGAATTGTACATTAAACTATTCAATAACTCTGGACCTGAACTCATCAGATGTACTAGAAAACTAATAACACTAGACGACCCTGACGAAATAAACGATGTAATTAGAAATCAACACGAAGGAAAAACCAACCATCGTGGAATTAACGAAACAATAAAACAACTCATAAGACGTTATTATTTTAAAGACATGAAGGACTTGACCACAGATTTCATTAACCAATGCGAACTATGTGACAGAGCGAAATACGACAGGAAACCCCAAAGATACCTTTAATGTTAACCAAAACACCCGACAAACCATTTCAAAAACTACATGCCGATACTCTAGTAGTAGAAGCGCAAAACTATCTAACAATCATAGACGCATTCACAAAAATGGGCCAAGCCATACCAATCACATCCAAAAATAGCATTGACGTGACCTAAGGATTTTTACAATATTTCACATTTTACGGAACACCCGAATCAATCACTTTAGACAATGGTAGCGAATTTAAAAATGAGACAATACAAAACACTTTAGAACTTCACAAAATAAAAATTCATTTCATAACGGAAAACCACCCTGAGTCAAATGGACTAATTGAACGATTACATTTAACCCTGTTAGAACAAATTCGATTATTAAGAATAAATTATAAAAAGGAACATATAACCAATTTAATGTCATACGCACTAATCGCCTATAATAACACAATTCACTCATCAACAAATTTTACGCCCTTAGAATTAACCTTAGGACATTCAGATTCACGAAATCCCTATGACATACACTACAACAAAGAAGTATATCAACAATATGCAAAAGACCACAAAGAAAAATTAAAATTAACTTATGACAAGGTAAAAGATAAATTAGAAAACGATAAAGAACGTATCACCACAACCCGAAACAAAAATACCGACTCAAATAAATTTTCAATAGGACAAACCGTATATGAGAAAAACTTTCAAAGCAAGCGACATAAAACAGCACCCAGAAATTTAGGACCATTCAAAATTAAGAAAATATCAGATAAAAACATAGCAGTAGTAGACAACGGTAAAATAACGAAATACATTCATTTAAAAAACCTAAGACACCCTGTAACTTCAGATAGACAATCATCACCCTTACCGTCAACCTCCACCCAGGTAGAACGGACAACCAAATAATGATATAATATATAAAAAGCAACCCCGGTATACTACCAATAAACTAGGCAGTATACAAATTACAACATTCACTCAAATAATATCCAACCTTACTTTAATGCTATAAATTTTAGCTACATTAAGAAAACGAAATAATATTTTTAATAGAAATCCCGATAGTAGAAAGTAACAATTATCAATATTATCATTTATTTGCTTTTCCAACAAAGGTTACTAGCACATACCAAGTAATCATACCCAAAACCAAATTCCTATCCCTAAATGAACTGAGATATGGTTATACAAACGAAAAATGTACTGAAGTAACACCAAACCAATATTTATGTCAATCGATGACGACAACAACCATTCAAGAAGACAGCCCTTGTGAAGTACAACTATTAAAATTCTCAAATCATTACGAAAACTGTGAAACCAAACAAGTGCAAATAACTAATATGAAAATTCAAAAGGTTACAGATAACAAATGGATAACCATTTTCCCAACAGAAGTAATAGCAACCATCCACTGCAACCAAGATGAAAATAACCAAGCATTAATTGGAAGCAAACTAATTACCCTCAAAGAAGATTGTTATGTGAAATTGAAAGATGAAGTAATCAGAGTTTATCAAGATCCCATAGCAACAAAGAAACTTGCAAACCTACCGGAACTACAATTCAAAATACAACAAGAAGACGAAGAAATAATAAAGAAACCTATGAAGCTAGAGCATCTAGACTTGGACGATCTCAACCACGCCGTGAAATTAGTGGAAAGTTATAAAGAACAATTAAGTGAAATCAAAACGCCAAAGTTACATTATAATAATATAAGTGTTTGGACAATTGTATTAATCATTTTAATAATTTTTGTAATCATGTATGTATTATACAAAATGTACCTTAGATATAAGAATGAAGGAAACAGTTCTAGACTTAAGGAAACAAAGAGAAAAAAAGGAAACAATAAGCATACCATTAGAAACAATGAATTTTAAAATGAATTTAAATAATGAATTTTATGTATTTAAAAATTAAGAAAAACCTTAATTTTTCATTTACGGTGGGAGGAGTTATGTATCCCCCAATTACATATATATATTGATATATTGAATCTAATATGAATTATTAGAATTATTATGTAAAAGTATAAGTTCAATGCAACATTGTAACACAAGGATAACCCAGAGAGGTTATCGACAGTTCATGTGAACGGACATGCAACTTTGCATCCGTGAGGGCAGTGATACTGCAGGTGGCAGGTCACAGGCGGTCAACAGACCGCAATTACTTAGAATTAAGTTGTTACATTGTATTAAAGTGTACAATTAAGGAGAAACGCAGACATGAGATCTGCAAGTTCTCACAGCCGTGTGAGGGGCAGGTTATTATAAAAGGCCCGGGAGCTCAATGCCCGGCAGTCAGTCTTCGAACTCCATACTTCGTTGTTCAAGCTACTCACTAGTCAATAATTAATTTTAGTATTATGTACAAGTTCATCTGTTTCAAAGTAAAATAAATGTGTTAAAGTCAAAAGCTTTTTTAAAAAACCAGCTCCAAAGGCCCGAACTTTAACTCGCGTAAGCAATAAAACCGTCCGTCAAATGTTCCGTAAAGCACACGTGCCTCGAGTTTAACAAGCTCTACTCCTTTTATTTTCAAACGAAAATCAACTAAAAAAACACGGCGTGCTTGTTCATGAACAATACGAGAATTGATGCCGCAGTAATACTCACTATTCTCAAAGCAGAACGAAGCAGTATTTTCAACGTACTTAATGTATCGGAACACAGAACAGAACTCTCACTATTTTCAAAGCAACCAGGAAAACAATATCTTTAACGTAATTAATATATAGGAATGAAGAGCAAACTCAAACTACTCTCATCTGTTATATAAACTCGTTGTTACCATAACCTCTTATCGACTTCGTTAATAACATAAGGAACATCCAATAGGTGAATGCACCATCATATCTAATAACTAATTACAGTTGTTTATCATTTTCGATAAGTTGGAAAGTAATTTACGAATAATCCTATTTAAAACTCGTTCCTTGCAATTTATTTATTACTGAAAATCAATCTTCAAATTATCTACTTTTAAATTATTACACACGAGTTAAATTGCATACAAATCTGAACTATTCAAAAGTATTTCCTTTATACAAACAGCGATCCCAAAAAAACGATGTATTTTTAAGAACGCTAACAGAAAGGGAGCGTAAAATGTTAAACTATAAAAAAGCCCGTTACATGTTAATCATCCGGTAGAATTTTATTATACTATTCAGCTATGAACTTATATACTTCAAATCAGCACCGTCCTGTTTCTATTGAGATATAAAGGGTAGGTGTACTGCAGAGTATAAAAATAAAAATACTCTGTCCGATCAAACATCGGTTTTTAAGGGCTGAGGAGTGTGCAAAAGGGAATTAGAAATTAAACATAAGTGAAAACAAGAATAAAATAGTACTTTTAAATTTAAATTATTTGTTTAGAAACTTTTTTAACCATAGAAATTTCATGAATTCTTGATGTTCACAGAATTAAGGTAACAAGCAGTCAACAAAATATTCATAATCATATTTTAACTAAATGTAAGATAACCAAAAAGCAAAATACTCTCGTAAATACTCACATAGGTAATTTAGATATTAATAAAACAATTAGACAAAATACTGTTGTAAATACAGACTTAGATAATTTAGATATTTATAAAAGATAGGTATCACTGTCGTTGGCGCTAAAAAAATCACAGCAAAATTCATACCTGAAGTTACACCTGGGGTTCAGCAGGAAAAGCAACTGCCACTGTTGAACGAGTCCTGTACAAAGTGAAGTCTTCAACTTTCTGAATAGACGAACATTTGGTCCATCAGATAGTTACAATTTAAAACTTTTTGATTCCGTCAAAAGATATTGCGACTTCCAGTTATTTTTATGTTGTGGAGGTAAAAAACATCTGGAGCTCAAGATAAATTCAATACATAGATCGCATCTTATGAGAAATAATTGTAGATATTTTCGGAGTAGAAATCTATAGGAAAATTTTGAAGTTTACATTGTTTGTATGAGATTGAAGTAAAACATTGAAATAAACGTTTAGTAGTGGATATTTTAGGAGTAGATATTTTAGAGTAAAATGGATTTCCGAGACAAAGTATTTGGATTAAAATTTAAGAAGCAAAATATTTAGACCTTGCAAAAATCAATTGAGTTGCCACTTTATAAAACACATGGTTCGATGAAACACATAAAAAGTTATTCTTTTTTATCTTTTATTTAAAAGACCGGTCTAATTAGGCAAATTTTCATCTTATATATGGGATAAGGTTTCTATAATATTATTTATAAAATACATACCATAATTAAATTCGTGGCAATTCTAAGACAAATTAATATAAAGGACGTCTGCACTTGCAGACCTTCCGATAATAAAAGCGAACTTTATATGAATTTTTTTGATAACCACAAAAGAAAGAACAAGAAATCATTGAAGTGTATAGGAAGAAGAAATAGATACATGACATTTCTGACATTTCTGACACATTAGTTGTGTCCTGAAAGTAGAATCCGCTAATCAGAGAATTGCAGTAATTGTATTTATTTATATAATGTAGATAAATTATAAAATCGTGAAAAATTTTGTAATCTCTGTATCTAGTTTTATTTTCTAACACAATAGTAAACGTAAATATATATTCGGAATTAATGCTAATCCCAAAGAAAAATCAAATGTATTGTTAGAGTAAAGTAAACACAAGTATTTTATGAAGTGCGAAGCACGTTGTAACATTGTCAGGCCTCGATCAACAGGCACGGTGCAAGTTTTAAAATCTGGGATCTTATTATTAACAAAATACTGCAATTTATTTTATTTTGATAGCGTTCAAAACGTGGTTTGATTAACGTGACGTTTGTTTACATAGAAATTACAATGCTAAAATGTGTTTCACAAGGTTTATTGACAAGTACACATAATGTCCCGCTTAGCTTATCTTTAGATTGTATTAACATAACATTTCCTATAGACAACTTTTGAAATAAACCATCATAAGTCTTATGGTCGATGTATTTGGTTTAGAACGTTTTTAAAACTGTTTCACTTTATAATCTGAACGTGGGTTTTTCCATTATCAATTGCAGTTTCTTTTGTTAGAACAAAACGTTAGGCTTGTATTGATTCGGGTTGCGGTTCTTGTATACGTTAATAGTACCGGTGATCCTTGATGATTTTAAAAGACATCACTTAGTTTCGTTGGTTGAAACAGAAGTAAACACTTAACACATTCCGATTGAAGGTACATAAATTCCTGTAATATTTTCATTTTCAGTCAAGCGCAACTAAAATTATTTTTGTTCCCTTCAAAGATACTACTATGTAATATATCTATAACGGAAAGTTTTAGTGGATTTGTCGGTTTCTAAGTATTGGTGTAAAATGTACCGAGCAGGATAATCCTATATATTTGAATCAACGGTATGGCGTACCATGTGGTCCCGTAGACGTCGACTACAAAGAGTTATTGTTGCGGCTCAACCGCGAATTATTAGGACCTTTAAGTTCAAGCTGAGATAAGCTTGAAATTCAAACGTCCTCCTAAGTTGTAAGTACAGCTGATTTTTACTCTAAGGCGATTTAATTACTTCCATCTTAAGAATTGGGTTTGGGTTTGTCAGGTTACTCATTGCATAGCATGAGGTGTTGGTGTTGGACTTACTTCACTCGGATCATCGAAGGGTGCTTAGGGCGATGACTGATACTACTTGGGTATTTATTTACTTTCACTATCTATGTGTAATAGTCTA
The DNA here is from genome assembly GCA_036346225.1 of Platerodrilus igneus. Lineage (NCBI taxonomy): Eukaryota > Metazoa > Arthropoda > Insecta > Coleoptera > Lycidae > Platerodrilus > Platerodrilus igneus. The sequence goes on along the minus strand of JARFIW010001353.1, from coordinate 1,971,228 downwards.
ACCAAGACCTACCTCGGTCACTCTTTTTCCTATCTCTGCTTCTAATATATTCCACATTATTCCCGCATGCGTTAGTAGGTGACCTTTTATCCTATGTCTCCTATTTTTTACTGTTTTCCACATACTTCTTCCTTCCCGTACCATTTCTAGTACCTCTTTGTTCATTACTTTATCTGTCCATGATAACTTCATCATTCGTTTGTAGCACCAATTACAAACGATTCTATCTTTTTCTTGTCCACTCCTCTTACTGTGCAAGTTTCGCATACTTTTACAGTGTTGTACTCCACACAAATGCTCTCAGCAATCTTTTCTTAGTTTCTATATTTGTTATCTTTGTACATAGTAGATGCTTTTTCTTGTTAAATACATCACGACCTTGTGCCAACCTTTGTTTTGTATCTTTTGCACTTTCTCTATCTTCCTAGGTAGCAGAAATCCTTATCCTCCTGTAAGTTCTCGCTTTTTATTTGTATTCTGGTTTTGGACTTATTTTCCCTTGCTCCATTTCATTAAGAGCAGCTTTTAACTTTTATTTGCTAAATGCTAATACCGCTATATCATCTGCTAATTATTACATTTACAGCTGCACTGCTCACATCTGGGTTTAACTTAATGATATATTTGTTGTTTTGTTTATTCTATTATCTAGCCAATGTTCCTATATAATTAACTAGTATTAAACGTTTGTGATAATTGTTGTGATGTAATTAAATAGAACCTCTGGTATGATCGACCATCTCGTGCCTTCACGTTTGCGTTTATGACTATGTTGGAGTCTATCAATAATAAGCGCCTTTTCAACTATGCGCAATCATACCATAAGTTCATTTCAGCGATTCATGCCGTCTTGTCAAAGTACTTGTAGTTGTACTCTTGCAAATAATGGGAAGTCGGCTAGCCTTTGCGAAATATTTTGTAACACCGGCTAAAAACTATTAATGAATGTATGTGGGCGCGTGTGTTGGAGCCTTGTTGAATATTACTAACATTTTATGTCCGTACGGGGTGGAACATTGGTAGTCAAAGTGCAGGTCGTTTTCCTAGTGCCCTCTCTTTTCAACGTTAGCTGGGTAGTGTTGGCCTACCAGAAAAGACTGGCTGGTTTACACTAACGTTTCTTCAGTTGTCATGTGTAGTATGTCTGGGTAAGTTGACATCCTGTCAATTTCAGTGTTAGTGATCTGGGTACTTGAACGTTACCCGTCCTTGTCGAAATGTGCCAAATGCAGTTGGAAGTGTAAGGGCAGTTTGGGGTTTTTTCTGCAGTGCCCTTTCCCCAAGTGCGCAGGTTGAGTACGGCACTGTTTGCTTTAAATGTCATTTTTCTATGCTTTCATGTGAATGACCTATTTAGTGGTTATTCTTTTGATTAAAAGTCAAGTTAGGTAAATTCTGTAGTTTTATTTCAAACCTTCCCGCCGTAACGTCAACTTCCCAGTTTGAATTTGGGTTACTTTTTAATAACACAACGTAGGAGTCGTCGAGCCACTGCCACCAGATGTTAGATCATGGAGCCCGGAGTACCGTTTATAGAGGGCGTTGGGTCAGCCTTCAGATCGGTTACACTACTATATGTATATATATATAGATATATATATATATATATATATATATATATATATATATAGACACACCCGGTGCCTTTCCATTTTTGAAACGTTAATTCAAACTCATCTCTAAGCACAGGATATCTCAAGTCCTTCTTTTCAATGTCCAACTTCTGTTCTAGTGTTGCTAGTTCCTGTCCTGGATATACATTCTCTATATATTCTTGCCATCTAACCACTTTCTCTACATTTTCTCTCCTTCCGCGCACCTTATATTTTTGCTATACGGTTTTCTATCTGTAAAATTTATTATAATTGGTTTGTATGCTTCGTTCGCTTTTCCTATTTCCATCTTAGTTTGTACATCTTGGCACTTTTCATCAATCTATTGTTCTTCAGCTTTTCTGTATTTTGTGAATAATTTCCATTTTATGGCTATGTATCTCTGTTTTCCTGCTTCGTCTGTTCTGTTTTTGTATTTTTGTCTTTCTTCTAATAAATTCGGGAAATCATTTGTTATCCATAGTTTCTTATTTTCTTTTTGTGTATACTCCAGGATGTCTCTGGCCACCATGTTTGAGTTGGATGTAATATTATTGCATTCTGTTTCTACTTCCTTCGTATCAGAAATTTTCCCGATGTCTTTCAGCAATTCATTCGACTTTTTTCAAAACTTTTGTGAATATCTTTACCTTTTAGTTTCTCAAAATCAAAGTCCGCTCACTCCGTTCACTTTTTCAAATTACGATGTTGTGGTCTGTGTTTATATCTTTTTCTGGGTATTTTTTACAGTGATTCCTAAACCGTTGTCTAACAAGAATATAATCTATTTGATATCTTCCTATATCTCCTGACATCTTCCACGTGTAACGTCTTTTAGCATGATGTTGAAATAATGTGTTTGTGATTGTTAAATTGATTTTGTCGCAGAATTCTACCTGACCCAATGATGATGAAACAATTACCAAATAGCGAACAAGCGAAGCAATTTAAGACGGCTTTTAGTTTTGGGTGTACCAATCAATTTTTCTTTTGTTCTACACAGTTCTTTTGGATATGCGTATAGGAGAACTTGATGAAATGTCGCCTTGAGCTCAATATCAGATTGTGACGCATGAGTAATACAAGTAGATCTCATTTCAAAATTGTTTTCTGTGTTTATATTGAGCGGTAGGCTTAAATTGGTAGCCGATTCACACTAAGTTTTTTGATAATATTGCAGCATGTGGCTCATAAATAGTGAATGATTTACGTGTCTTATCGGACTCTGGCGACGTTTCGGTGGAGAGTACTAATGAATATAATTCTTTAGCAGGTGCTCAATTTACCAAACTAGTTTATGTGTATGACAACCTTGCATCTTTTTATCGTAAACAACTTCCTATTATAAATATTTTGTGAAAGATACGCTCAGTTGCCTCAGTTTGATTTTTCCTTTTTGCACTTCCTGGCTCATAACTTCTCCCTAAGTATCGATTGCGCCAGGCTATTACTTTAAAAAAAGTATGCTATACATTTTGTAAGCCATCTAAGAAATAAAGTTATTTTTGGCATTATGGTTTATTGTAGACAATTGTGAAAGCTTGAATGAAGAACTTAGCATAATACAAAGTTGGTTTAGTTAATAGATGCGAAATCAGTACATTAATTTTGAATCTGTTTGAAAAGTGCTAAACAATGCACGTTTGTGAGATAGACGAATAATACACTCAAGTACCTTTCTTAGGTACTTAATTGCAAACATATGTGTTTTTACGTTTGTGAGTTAGAGAAAAGATCATAATACATACAAGTACCCTCTTTAGTACTTAATCGCGAAGATAGGTATTTTATAACATATTTGGGGGTCTTAATAAAACTGAACGAACTAGATAATATAATGATTTTAAAACTTACTCAAAATATGGACTGCGAGATATTAGAGGCGCTTTTGCTCCTTCATAGTCAAAATCGTTAGCAATTAACCATATCATTTCTTGACACCAAGTGGTACCTTAAAATATTTTTTATTAAACAACAATTAGTATATAGTTGATCATTATTACCCGAGCGAGGAACTCCCGCAATAAAAATGTCATCATGGCGTACTTGAAAAATACGATTTTGTTCAGCAAATTCCTTGTAGGCAACTGGTAAACAAATATTATCTTCGCCTATTTCAACATAGGCTGGTCGCAGATCATACGTAAAGGTTTTATTCAACAATCTATCAATTTTGGTGTCGTTACGAATTACACGCACTTCTTTATAAGACATTCTATTTCTAACACACTGCCGTCTTTATTACCATAAAATATTGAAATCGGTATTTTGATTGCTAAGGGTGCCGTTGAAATAACAAAATCTGTAATTCAACAAGTAATAGTTAACTATTTTTTTGAACGCTGAGTAAAATAAATAAAAATGTTGAAGTACGATAAGTACGATGTGTAGTAACAATATCTTCTGGTCATATAGTTACAGACAAAATTATTGATTAGCAGAGATAAAAGTTGTTTATAGGTTAAAAGTTTAAGTTGCGTTTTGATATTTAGTACTGAATTATTACTTTTTTAAGGCAACGAATAGAAATATCTCTATACTATATGATGTTTGACATCAATAAGAATATTAATCTAAACTGTTTACTTCAATAAAAAGACACGTGAACAGTAAAACAATTTTCTTAAATATAATTTACAATTTGATTACAGCACACTTTTCATCTCCCTTCGTGCCTAGTGTCCCTTTGTAATCTATATGTTATGCCTCCGGTGTGAAGTTAGCATACATATTTCAGCAGACAAATCAGCGGTAGAACCTGAAAGTTCAGTGTCGTAGGTAAAATTAATATAAAAAGACTTACCTATTTCCTTAATATTTTATGCTGAATATCCTTTGGAAAAAGAGATTTATACCAGTCGATTAGTTTGCACCTATATATAGTATGCAGACAAAATATTTGGAGCATTTTTCACAAATTTTAAAATACCCTAAACGCATATAACACAAAATTGAAAATACCTGTAGACGGAAATACACTGTCAAGACCAAACCAAGACAATTACAACTGCTTTAACTATATCTACTGTAACGGCTACTTCGTAACCGTACAAATTTGTACATATTTGTTGTTCGTTAGCGTAGCTTGAGCCCGCATGTTGTTATTTTGAAATTCAACAGTCTTGATAATTTTCCAGAACATTGTTTAATTCTGATCTATTTTTGGTACCAGGCCGTGTCAGGCTATGGTATTATTGTAGTTAATGCATAGCATTGTCACCTTTAAATTCATTCGCAATTAATAGCGAAATAGAATATCCTAAATTTATACTTTCGGTTGTGATAAGAATAAATTTATGAACCTTGTACACAGATGGGATTTCTTGTTAATTCACTTTTGGGTATGACGTTGTAAAAGTAGTTGGGTCTGCAGAAAACTACGAGAAATTCTTGTTAAAGTAAAAGTTGGCTAGTGCCTATATACAATTTAGAAGTGTATACTTTTTCCAAAGTACTCGGTATTGTTCAACTAGAATCTAATTATTTCTGGAGGGTCTATTATATGATAGTAAGCAGTGGTGCGTTAGAAACTTTGGTCGACAGGTGTCGAAGAAGTAGTTGCAGATTCGCTGATTTTATAGTCTTGCTTGAGAGGTAATAAATTGACATCATAATGTAACGTATTTTGAATGATTTGTTATCGACAGATAGGTAGTAAGAAGTTGAAGAAAACTGGTTACGTACCGATTAGAAATTGTATATAAAATATTAATGATAGCACGGTAAGTTAAATTAGGAATTCTAAAGTGTGTTCATAGTTTGTTTTAGGGTTTCAGCATCAGGATTCAGATCGGTGTCCAGTTTTAGTTTCATGGTTCAGGTTCAGTTTCATTTTCTGCCATTAGGATTGCCTACACTTAAATATCTAAGGACTAAGATCTAAGGATAAGAATAACTAAAACTAACAACTAAAATTACGATCTATTTACATCTGTTGGAGGATCAACGCCGTGAAGGTTTGGAGCGTAAGGTCCTGGAGGCGGTTGGAAACGGATAGTATAAAACTGCGGTGTCGTGAGTACTAATATTAAAACACAAGGGTGCAAAATAAAACTTTAATCGACTAATAGTCGGTGTTCCGTCCTTGTAAATAGTTATAGTTTAGGATTTATTATTTACTTGGGTTTGCTTGCTGTTCTCAATTCGACGCGGTAAATTTAAATTTTGTTAGTCAAATTTCCCTAATGCGTTTATTTTAATGTATTAACCTTGTGAATGGTGAGCGTCTGTCGCGCGCGGAAGCACCAGATTCAAGTTGGAATGTCCAAGAAACTTGCTAAACGAAATCGTTCTACAAGTATTAGTGTGTCCACATTAGCTTGTAGTATCGCAGTGCCCGCATTAGCTTGAAGTTTCGTAGAACCCGCAGATAGTAAAATATGCATAGAGACCGCAGTATTAGAATAATGTTATCGAACCGCTGTAGCAACAAGTCACGCTAGGATTATGAAACCGCTCAAAAAATATTGTTGAAGAAACCGCATATCCTCGCTTTAAAAGCCGCTAAAAATGTTATCGTAAAACCGCAATCGTACTTTATAGTGCCGTCTTGTTTGTGAATTGTTACACCGCGTTAGTGTTTGCATCGTTTTGTCCATATGTGCCGCGTCCAGTGTGCACGTGTTACATACCGCTAATTGAATATTATACACTTTGTTTTCACCGCCCTGGTTCGTGTGCCGCAAACTATTAATTGGTTACAACTTCTTTCATCGTTGCTGTCGCAGGTGAGTACAAAGAATAAACGCTACTTTGTTTCTTTGTCTTGTTCATAAACAGTAGTTAATTGTGTTGCTTGCTTGAAACACGCTATAGAAAAAATACAGTCCATTCATCTTTACTAAATTGAGCTTATCGAAAATTCACCGCGTACATTTTTTTGGTTGCCTTCTCGCGGATATAGAACAGAAAGCAAGCTTATAATTAATTATTATATAATTTGTTGTGCACGAGCTTTCTTATCTCGGCCGTGCAATTAGCTTCACGTTTGGTATCGCCGCAAGGCAATTAATATTGTCAGGTTTTCTTTCGTATCATCCGCATTTGTTTTATTCATATTGAACCATGGCAGATAAATTAAAACGCACATGTTTCCTTCGTAGTATGGCTATCAATTCGCTTGACGAAATGTATGATGTTGCCCAGAAATGTACACAAGACCCCGCGTTTCTAGATTTATTTCGTGCGAAGCATGACTCATTGGAAACCGCTAGAGACAACTTTTTTACGCATCACAATTGGATCGTGAATTCTATTTCTTCCGCTGGGGACGCGGAGGAACAATTTTTACTCGAAGACGTTATACGAAAACGTTTTGATAGTAATTATTTTCAGATAAAAGCTCTGTATTATAAAATGTTTAGTACTCAATCTTCTCAGGTTGAGGTTTCTTTGCCGCTGCTAGATACCTCAAGATCAAAGGTATTATTACCGCCGGTGTCGTTGCCTACATTTGATGGAGAAACCACGCTATTTGAGAGTTTCATTGAGCGGTTTGATAGTCTCGTTCACTTAAACACCGATTTGGCTGACATAGATAAATTTTCGTACCTTCAATCATCATTAAAAAATTCCGCACTTGCAACGATAAAAAATTTTGACTTGACTGCAGCTAATTATGCTATTGCTTATATAAAACTTCGTGACAAATATTGTAATATTCGACGTATTACCGCTACTCTCTGGAACAATATTGATAAATTTCCTAAACTCAACTCTGATAACCCCGTCGGTTTACAGAAATTAGTGGATACTTTTGTGGACAACTTACAAGCGCTTAAAAAATTTGATCTTCCCGTCGAAGATTGGGATTGTATTCTTGTACAAATGATATTGCTCTTTGCTTAGACTACTCGCCCTATTATTAATTCAATTATTACTTTATTTCGACTTAAGGTATTTTAACCAGTTTGTCAAAATTTCCTACTTAATATCTGTTTAATAAATAAAATTTATTACAAGAAGTTTTTAAAAAGACCGCTCTTAAGGTCCGAAACGTAACTCGCGAACCTCCATTAATTTCTATTCTGAGCTAGCCTACGCATTTCCTGATATTCCCACAGGCTACATCTTGGACAATCTGTGTGCAATAGTCTAACCCAGGGCTACATCTACCTCTCTGTTTCCTGTTTCTGCTTCTATCATATTACGCACTATTTCTTAATGCCTTAGTATGTGCCCTACCACCCTATCTCTCCTGCTTTTTACTGTTTTTCACATATTTCTTTCTTTCATACCATTTTTAAAACTTTTTGTTCTTAACTTTGTCTGTCCATGATATCTTCATCATACGTCTGTAGCACCACATTTCAAACGCTTTTATCTTTCTTCTGTTCATTCTCTTACTGTGCAAGTTTCACATGCATACAGTGTAGTGCTTCACACATATACTTTCAGCAATCTGTTCCTCGCTTCTATGTTTGTTGTCTCTGAACATAGTATACGCTTTTTATTATCAAATGCAGCACGACCTTATGCCAATCTTTGTTTGTATCTTTTACACTTTTTCTATATTGTGCTATGTGACTTCCTAGGTAGCAAAAATCCTCAACCTCCTGTAAGTTCTCGTTTTCTATTTGTATTCTGGTTTTGGACTTATTTTTCCTTACTTTACATACTAGTACCCTAGTTTTATTTCTGTTAACTTGCATACCGTACTTCTCTGTTAGAACGGTTTCCATTTCATTAAGAGCCGCTTCTAACTCTTCCATGCTAGATGCTAATATCGCTATATCATCTGCAAATCTAAGCCTATGTAGCTTTTGCCCCTGCATAGTAATGCTTTTCTGAATTTGACAGTATTCATTGTCTCTTCGATGTACAAGTTAAAAATTAACGGTGATTCGGCACCTACCTGCCTCACCCCTTTTAGAATGTTTACTTCTCTATGTTACTGCTCTAATTCTACTACCGCTGTTTGCTCTTTGTATACGCTATGAACTATCAGTCTATCCCTAATACTCGTTCCAATCTTTTTGCGTACTGCGAACATTTTTTTCATTTTAGATTGTCGAATGCTTTTTCTAAATCTACAAACCCCATTTACACGTTTTCTCTTTTTTCTTTCCTCTTTTCCATTATTACCCTCAGATTAAAAATAGCCTTTCGTATTCCCCTGTTTTGCCTAAATCCAAATTGATAGTCTTCTAGTATTTCTTCAGCTAGTTTTTCCATCCGTCTTTAGTGAAAGTGATAAGTATTAGAAAACGAAATATAATAGAAATTAAAAAATTTCAAGTGAAGTACATAGTAAAAGTGCTCGTCTAAATACGTGTTTATGAAACTCTGCCGTTAACAACGTAGTCTAGATTTAGTTAATATAAACAAAATCTTTACAATTTATTTAGGGCTCTAGATACGGACAAAATAAATGGGAAACTAAATCAGAATTAAATTAAGACTAAATTACGAAGTTAAAACTTAGTTACTGGGTTAAAACTCTACATAATAAATGGTGTAATACTCCAAGTACAGGATTAATACTTCCTTTATTCTCGATAATGATATCAGGTTGGCAATTTAGTCACTGTGGGTTATATTAATGCATAGGTTTTTCTTTGTATTCAACAACATTGTATAAATTTGAATTTTATTGCGTCTTGTATACATTGTAGCTGATTTCTATAATTATGTTAGTTTATTTTTAAATGGTATATTTTTGATAATCAATATTCAAAAACTTTTTTTAATATTGTATGAAAAATGTATTGAAATGTTTTCCACTTTGGCAGCTTTTAAAATAATTAATGAACCGGAGCTTTATTTTAGTATGTATTTTATTAAAATAAAACGATGCTTTTGTGATGTCTGTGTTTATTATTTTTATAGAACTACTATTTATAGCAATAACTTATTACACACTATTATATTGAAATAAAAATTATACAGGACGCTTACATAATAAGTTGTCCGTTTTAGATTCCTTTTTCTCTATTTCTCATCTGATTCTTATTTCTCGTAACGACTAAACGTTACAACTAGATTTAATTTTAATCCACAGTCAAGTGTTGTTTTAAAGGAAAAGACACCTAAGGGGCTGCATACTGAGACACTACTAAGAAAATCTACTGAGATAATCTACCACACGACGCTGAATCTATACAAAGACGATTACAATCATAAATTACAATTAGTGGGAATTCTCAAACGCTTAATACTTAGCAACATTTAAACATAAACCTTTGTGGTCTTTAGTTGTATTATGTGCGTTTTCGACGGTACCCACGCTTTTGAGAAATATTTCAGGACATACGTAAGTATTTAGAATAGAAGCAAAAACTTCAGTTAAGTTGCGAAAACTAGTGATTTTTATTGCAAGGAGATCGCCATTTTGGATGTAGTGAATAATGTAACATGGCATGAGATACTGGACATTGCGATGGGGTATAACACCCTAAGTGTCGATTTCAAAAAGCAAGTTCGGTGGTTAAAGGAAAGAATCTATGGACTCTGTTGGGATGAGCAGTCTGCGAGTGGTTATACAAATGTGGGTGATTTGCTGAAAAAAGTCATACTTCCTGAGACCACTGTTTATGTTAAAGGTGAACAGAAGAAGCAGTTGCTAACGAAATATTTATCAAACACCATTTTAAATATGGAAAGTGTATTCTCAGTCCCTAGACTCAAAGAATTCAGAAAATTTGGTGATGAATACAAGCACTGCCTAAACCATTATTTAAATAATTTAAATTGTTCGAGGGAGAATGTTTTGCTATTGAGGCATTTTGTTAATGTATTTAATTTTTAATGAAATATTTGTGGAAATTGTTTTTTATTATCTCAGCTTAAGACTATTTAAAATTTGAAAAAAATATATATGTATAACAGTTCATTACTTTAGAAAATTAATACCGGTTAATGTAAAATCTATACGAGTCTTAGATGTTTTAAAATACAATCAAAAACAATAATTGGTGTTTGCAAAAAAATGTAGACTTACCTTAAATCTTCAAAAAAATTTCACTAAAAATCACTACACAAAAACGATTGTTTAAAATATAGATGTACTTTTACACGCACAAAAAGCGTACGGATGGAATAAGCTCTTATTAATTAGGGTCGGGTTATATACAGTTGAAGTAGTTATCTGTTAATTGATTTGTATTACTAGATGAAGTTTGTATTTTCCCAATCGAGGTCATGCTAGAACGCTCATTGTGTTGTTAATAAACCCTCAAGCAATGTTGCGTTGCTTCTAATGAATGGTATTGAGCATATCTATTGTATTTCTCAAATCATATAGCCACTAATTAATAAAAAAGAACGGTTTACACAGGTTTCACTTGTACTTCGATAAAGAATTAGTTTGTAAACGAATGTATTTTCCAAATATTTAGCAATTATTTAGTAATTATGTTTGTGATGTAGTAATTAGAATGTTAAAACCATAAATTTTTACTGTTTTAGAAATTTGAAAAAAGCCGTGGTTTTGAATATTCTAAAAACAGTGCATTATTTAGAAAATGGTTTTAAATATTAAACACTTATGGCTTATAAAGAACTCATTTCTAAAAATCCTCGCGGTTTTAAAAAAATGGAGTTAAATATAGATGAGCAAAAAGTTTAGAGGTTTGAGAGCTTTAAAGGGGTATAACTTTGCAGGGGGCGGTCAGATTGTAAATCTGTTTGCAGATTCGGATTCCGCATAAAATTCTAGGTTAGAATGATGTATCGCATGTCTAAAAAGTTTATAAGAATGGTCAGAAATCGTTACCTGCAAAAAATCTCAAAATTAGGGTAACTCCCTGGGGGGAAGATGCAATCTGAAAATTCTTAGAGATTCAGGTAGCTGAGAAAAATCTAATATTAATTGATACCAAACAAGATGGGTTTATATCGGAAGATGCATTGGTTATTCGAAGAAAACTATTTGGTTCAAATGTGGGAGCAAAAAGCAAAATTTAGAGCTTCAGGAGTTTAAAGAGGTATAACTTTGCAGGGGGTGGTCGGATTTTAAATCTGTTTGCAGATTCAAATTCTGCATAAAATTCTAGACTAATTTCACATCGCATGTCTAAAAAATTTATAAGAACGGTCAAAAATTGCAACCAGTAAAAAATCATAAAATGAGGGTAGCTCCCTGAAGGGTGATGCTATCTCAAATATTCCTAGAAATTTCGGCAACTGTAAAAATTCTAATATTAATTGATACCAAACAAGATAGGTTTATCTCGAAAGATGCATTGGTTAGACGAAGAAAACTATTTGGCGGTAAATTTTGGTTGTGTGGTGGTGGAGGGTCCAGAATGAACAAGCTCTATCTACAGATTTAAGATGACAATGTTATTTAATACTGTCACCAGATGTGCGAATATTTGCCAATTAAGGTTAGATGGCTGGTCCAGATCGGCGTGCCGACAACAAGATCCGTACCTGTTGCCAGATCGGGGTGTCCTAGCCCCCGCCTGAGGCTAAAAACTGCTTAGTCGAAGAAAACTATTGTGCAAATTTAAGATGACAGTGTTATTTATTACTGCAACCAGATGTGCGAATATTTGCCAATTAAGGTTAGATTGTCCAGATCGGGGTGCCGAGCCCGTGCCTGCGGCTATAAAATGCTTAGTTGAAGAAAACTATTGTGCAAATTTAAGTTACCAGATGTGCGAATATTTGTCTGTTTCTGTCTGATACATTAGTCCTTATGGGAGTCCCTTCTTATGGGAATTAACATTGAGTTGTGACGTCAGAGGGGTAAGTGATAGCCCTGTATTTACCCTACTAAAATTAATCAGCCTTATAATACTTTAATGGCTTAATTCGTATTGCTTCTAAAAACCAGTTTATCTCATTTTTTATAAACCTAAACCTAATACAATAAAAAGATAAAAGACTGCACTTGCTTACTGGCTCTATTTCCTCGATTTATTAGCACAGGTGCTACAATAGCAGGGATCAACTAAGTCTTTGGGGCTTCTTCCAATGCATCGACGCATCTCGAAGGTATAATTATCCATTTTCCAACAAAAGAATATATGTGTTTAAGAATTTGTTTTATGGCTCGGCTATAGTGCAAGTGGTTGGAGCGTAAGTCCAGATTTTGAGGTCATTTTTGGCATTTTGTGCTCATTCTGTATGAGGATACCCATTACAATTAAGTTTTAGGAAAATTCTATAACAAATAATATGCACCCTTATTTCCATTTTCCACTCAAATGTTGTCAACGCTCCTGTAGGCGTGACTATAAATTTGTATGTCGGATGTATGTCGGACATATGTCGGTCGTATGTCGGATGTATGTAGGTCGTATGTTGGATGAATGTCAAATGTATGCCGGATGTGTGTGGCAAGTATGATATATGTACATAATTATAAAGTTAGGGTAGGTTAGCGCAACTTTTTTCCGATTAGGTTAGAATTTGAAAGTTAGAAGTTAGAACTAAAGTTTTCAAGATAGGCGTCCTCCAGCCTTTCCCAGTTAGGGTAGGTTAGCAGATATTGTTCGAAATAAAATTTTTAGGTTTGGTTGGCGTGGAGGATGCGAGATCAGAAAAAATTGATAGGCTAGGGCAGCGCCTTCGGCGCCAACCTAATCTATCAATTTCACTTGCTATATAACATAAGTGCCGCAAGTCCAATTAACCTAGCCTAAGTCCAGACCACACCATCTAACCCAAGTTCACACAACTTGAACTCAGCTAAGCGCTCCACCCTCCTTCACCTTTTCCTCCAATTTTAAAACGTAATTTGTTATGATTTTAGCCAAAACGTTACTTGTTTGGTGACATCAAGGCTTTTAAAAATGTATATTGAATCGAGATTTTTGCAAATTCTTTTTAAGCTAGCTCTATAGCTCTATTGGTTTCTAACGAGCATATACAATTGTTATGTTTACTAGTATATAGTATAAAGTAAGAAAATATGATAATAAATTCTATAACACAGTATGTAAGTACAATACAACCTTTATGCTAAAATTAAAGATCTGCCTTTGAAGACGAGCATTGTATAGGTTTTAATATGGAATTGATCTGTGAGAAATAGGGTATATTTTAAATACAGTAGTACAAAGAAAATTACCTGAAGCAGAGTAAACAACCGGCCAAAATCATGAGATTATAAACGACTTAACCAATTCTAGTATTTTTTATACCTTAGTTTTAGATTCAGAGTTTGGACCACTATCCATGGCGTTAAATAAATCTTCTCGCATTCTTATATATTATAGTCGACCAATGTCTCTAAAGTTCCGAATTACAGTGTATCACGTGCACTATTATTTTAAATGGGTTCAATATGTTCGCCATCTCGGCTACTTTAAAATTGCATTTTAATACTGGTGAAATTTTATTAAGAAAAAAGTAAAAAATGTTTTTTCTCTCAATACAGACAACGCAAACTTATTCAATAGTGCCTACCTTTCCAACGCTGCATACATTTGAACACATATCATAGGGACTAGGGTAATATATACGACCATCACTCCAAAACCATATACTTCCTGAACTAGTCTTTTATACCTGAAATTTATACGTTCATACGAGTTTAAAAGCAAAAAATAGCACCTTAGGAGATGTATATGACATCTAATATTCGCTCTCAAATTTTGGTAGTAAGACAATCTGAACATTTTGCTATAACCAAATTCATCAAGAACTATCAAGAGATATGCTAGGATTCTAAATTGTACAATCGACTCAAGACAACAGGTCATGTAAATGCAAGCATATGCAAACATGAAGGGTACAGTAATCAACATAGTAACTGACTGGAGGAGAAGTACCAAAATAGATAGTGTTTCGTGCTTTTCTAGATACCATACTCCTACAGGCGGAACCTGTTTAACCCACGAAGGTACAAGGAATACAACTACAGATATTGTAAGACACAAGCCAAACAGTAGCTGCAATCTTTTGTTGACCTCCAAAATGCCATCTAATGACGTTTTTAGGTAGTCCGGGCAAATTTCGGTTTTCAAAACACATCCTGTATGTCTGACCATTTTCCAGAAGTTGATTTGCTGACATGCAAATGATCCAAGTATTCCAAACATCTGAAAGTAATAACTAATTATTAACCTAATATATCATCCTAAAATTGTGTTGTGGTTATTTGCTTAAAACGATAGATTGATATGTGTAAAATCTATTTATCTATTCTAATTATACAGTCTGAAGTATTTCTTTTACTAATTTCTTGCTTATCTTTGTTTGTCTATACCTGAATAAACCTGTGCCTTACGTTCCCGTACGTAAGTAGATATGACCTGGAGCAGTCCCAGGACCTAGAACAGCCGGATGTCCATTAACGACGTAACCGTGCAGTACATTTAACTATTCTAAGGGTCAGCTTTGACGGCACCTCATTGCATTTTACGGGCCATTCAAGACTAATGCGTGTCTGACGACATCTTTATTTAACTGAAGGAACCTGTTCCCTGTATTTAGCCTTGATTGTTATACGACATTCGCAACATCTATTTATTGCGTAATTGCGCGCCCATCTGTCAATGACGTCACCAATATTCAAAATTAAATGCGCAATTACGCAGTAAATAGATGTTCGAAATGCAGTATATCAATCAAGGCACTTACCAAATAGGTACAGCTTCCTTCAGTTAAATAAAGATGTCGTCAGCACGTCCATCAAGGCTGCTGATGGCCCCTTTAAGGCAATTAACGGAGGGTACGCCTTCCAAATGGCTGGAGCCCCTTTAAGATAGTTAAAGATGGTGACTGCCCGGTTAGCTGTTAGCGGAGCATGGACATCCGGCTCGTTCTAGGGTCGTGGACTGCTCCAGGGTCGTATCTAATTCCTATACGTAGCGGGAACGATAAGGAAACAGGTTTATCAGGTAAAGTCAAACAAAGATAAGCAAAGGGAAACTACATAATTAAAATGAAGATACGATACCAGACACGACCGCCCTTCTCGATGTTCAAAGGCAAACGGCCACGTTACAGAGAGCACCGGAAAACCCACTTTGTTCTTTCACGCGTTGGCGCGAAACTATTCGTCCAACCCACTTTTGACGTAACGGAAATACACGCCAAGTCTTTGAATTTAAGGCGAAACTAACGCACATCAAAATTAAGCTAAAGAATGTTTAGTGCCAAAATGGCACGTAACAAGCTTGGCCAAATTGTACCAACCTGGTAATTGCACAAAAGTGAAGCAAATGTTTCTGTTAACAGCTTCCTTAAAAATTTAAACATGAATTCTAAAATTGCGAATAATCGATAGCAGTTTTTATTAAAACACCAAGAACAAATATCATATCGCATAGATTTGATATGAAAACGGTTTATTTAATGTTTTATAGTTAGACGTTGGAGTAAGTGCTTAAAATGTTCTCCTTTAGCAGCAATATAGGCTTTGCATCTTCGAACCATTGCTTGTGAAAATAACTATTCCAGCACCATTTTGGACTACGCGAAAAGTAGATTGTTTTCGGTTGCAGTCGTCTTCAAACATAAGAATTGGTGTGCAATAAACAGATTTTTTATGTGACGAAATAAAAAAAGCTCCTTCGGGTTACAGTTTAATGAACGCTGTTTTTACGCAACTCGCCCACCTGTCCTAACCCAACTTTTCCGAAAATTATTTTTCCATAATCTTTTGTAATAAGCCTGAAATCTGATAGATCTGAGTTGAAGCTTGCATGAATTATATTTCAGGGTGTCTCCAACGTATCGTCGTCAAGCAAGGTAGGTAGATTAGATCCCAGAAGAATTCCTGTAATTTGGTCTATATAACCTATCTGGAAAAAGTATTTGTCTTATTATATAATCTTTAACAATCTTATCCCAAATGCCGCATGTAAGAGTTTATTTGTCAAATGTTCCGAAAATTAATAATTGCATTTCGAAAACCGTTGCTTCATTCATAAAAATCAGAACACATTAGAAGTACGGATTACTACAGTGTTGCAAACACAAGTCACAAAGTTACATTTGTTGTCGAGAACCAGTTTCACTAAGATCCTTGACTGGCTGTATATAATACGGATAAGGTAGGTGTTCATGCAGAATGTTCAATATCATATTTTCCGTACTGCTTTTAAGAGTAATTGTTTTTCAAACTACAGCGTCCTTTTGTTTGAACACTAGTAGTATTACTAGGCGGATACGGCAACCTTTACTAAAATCCCCTTAGTTGAACTACTACTTCTCGTCAGGAGGTTGTGGAGGGCGCAGCGCTGGAATTCCGGTAACGGGTGTCTTTTTTGGTCGATAGTTTGGTTAATGATGAATGTAGAATGGGGCTTACTTGGTCTCAGCCCTCGTCAGTTGGGGGCAGCGCCGGGGCTCCGGTAGCGAGTGTCTCTGTTGGTAGATAGTATGGTGAATGGGGCTTCGCACTCGTAGGGGCGTATGTTGGTGTTTTTGTTGGTCGGATGATGAGGATCGGGGCTTCCTAAAGCGTCGCCCTCGCTTTTACTATCGTCGCATAATACTTGAGAGATTTTAGATTGAGCAAAAATAAAACGTAGATGAATGCGGAACGGGGCTACCGCGGATTTAAAAAATAAAACGTGATGAAGAATTTGGATGATGGAATTCTTCTCAAAATACGAAAATGGCTTCCTAGTGTGTTCTGAACGGGGTTGTGCCTCATTAGGTAATTGAATATTTCAGAGATTTTTAGGTTAATCAAATACGTGCACGTGGTGAAGATCGGAGATTTTTAGGTTAAGCAGCAGTACTAGAGTTTCGTTTCCCGAGAGCCTCAGGAATTATTTTTGTATTAAATATCATATAATGTTTAAAAAGAAACACAAACTTTTAATTTGCGAATTTAGAAAATAGAACGTGGTGAAGAATTTGGATGACGTAATCATTTTCAAAATAAAGAATGTGGCTCTCTAGCGTGTTCTGAACAAGGGCTGTGCCCCATGAGGTAATTGAATACTTCGGAGATTTTTAGGTTAAGCAAAAACGTGCAGCAGTACTAGGGCATCGCTCCCGAGAGCTTAAGGAATTATTTTTGTATTAAATATCATATAATGTTTAAAAAGAAACACAAACTTTTAATTTGCGAATTTAGAAAATAAATGTGGTGAAGAATTTGGATGACGTAATCATTTTCAAAATAATGAATGTGGCTCTCTAGCGTGTTCTGAACGGGGCTGTGCTCCATGAGGTAATTGAATACTTCGGAGATTTTTAGGTTAAGCAAAAACGTGCAGCAGTACTAGGGCATCGCTCCCGAAAGCTTAAGGAATTATTTTTGTATTAAATATCATATAATGTTTAAACAGCAGAAATGATTCGACTGGTTTTAATTTAAAATAAAGTACGCAAATCGTGTTAAAACATGTATGTCGTTATTTTGTTCATGGAAAAAACACCGAGGTTATATTTTACATTTAGTTGCATCACAAAAATAATTCGTGCACGGAATTCGCAGCCGGATCTAGCGCAGATTCTTCTTCTTTAATCATTTTTTTTGTTTTAGCGTTGTTATTACTGCTTCTATTAATTTCAGAAAAATTTGTTAGTAATAAATATTATATTATTTTCACTTACCGGTATATTCTAATTGCATAGTAATGAGTTCATATTTTCATACAGTTTGATTAATTCGCTGCAGAAACAAAAATAATTTTTTTTACACAGCTGACAATACTGTGTGCGGTACATTTTAATATAATACCAGCTGAATACTGAATGTGGCCTCTGCTTTTCTAATTATATTTTGAATAAGATATAGATATACATGCAATTCATGGTAAAAACCAATGTTAGAGCATGCATCCGCTTGTGACGTATTAATGTTAAGAATTTAGATGAACCATTTATGTGATCACCATATATAACTTTTACCTCAGAGCTTAATTCGCCCACATAAAGAACTAAGTGATTCATAAACATAGACACAACCCAATCTCATTTTTTCTCATAGGGTAATTAAAAACTGGTTATAAAAATTAATTTGATTTTTTATTTTATAACATGATTATTACTTGTAAGATACACGTCAATTTCGTAGTACAAATTAGTCCACTAGCAATAGCTATTTCATTTTTAATTAATTACCGCGTTCTCTTCACTATGTTTATAAATCGACTTTATAGTATTATTGAAATTACTGACAGAGAGAATGACAAACGAATCCTACTAACCTTCCTAAGACTAGATTTAAAGAAGGTTTTAAAATGGATTTTTAAGGGTATATAAATGTATGAATTACCTCTTTGACTATACTATTATGGGTGATTTGGTGAGTTATGTGTGGATGAGATGGTGACATAAGATAATATTTTTGTATTATACTAAGCATCTAAAGCGTTTTTGTGTACTAACATTTGTACAAGCTCCTCAAATGCAATTGTATAGGCTGGCATCAGTTTTACGTCATTAAATTTAGGAATTGGTAGAAATTGGATAGCTGAACAAAAATTATTATTATTTAAACATGGGAATTTTATAAAATATACACCCTAGTTCACTAATTTAAGTTTTCTGAAGGTCACAACTTTATTGGTCGAGTTTAAATTATGATGTAATTGTATATGTTATTTCTGACCTAGTTAACATTGCAGTGGCTTTAAAAATATTTTGATACTTTTTTTTGTGTCCGCTTGTACTTAAACTGTTTGCTTTAGATCCCACGTTTAGTAGCAATTTTTATTTGTCTTATCGGTCTTCGTGTAACTAATGTTTATATTGCGCACTAAATTCAGACAACTATTTGCTTTGTGAATTTGCACTCCGCATCATATTCTGGAGAATAACTACCACCGGCATCAATTTAAAGGATTTTGTACGCGCAACTCTGAAAAAGAATCTCGGGTAATAAGGGGTAAGCAACAGAAAATTGCGCTCGGCAACGTCAAATAATACAATAAGAAGTATACGAAAGAATTTAAAACAACGGCACAATGTTCTTGGTATTTAAAATTTCGTTCTTAGAACGACATATATCGTAACAGTGAAGACATTGTAACGTATTTTTTTTTCTTGTTACGCTTCATTCTTTAATATAGAATAAAACAGCAATAATATAAAATAAATAATTTATAAATTTCCGTTCAGTAAAATTGCTGCCGTTTTTTTTTTCTTCTTCTCCTACTTTATAATTACCACGCTAGAAGTTAGGTGTCTACAAAACAAAGTCTTCCGACGTAACTAGGGGTCTATTCCTTGGGTAGAGCTATGAGCAATGGGGGGGTAAGTCGAAATCTGTGGGGGGGTCACACTCAAACTAAAACAAACAGGCGCCACCAAGTCCAGATTGATTCATGTTAATGGCATAGCAAATTTCTAAGGGTGGACGTGGAGACCCAAAAAAATTAAAGATCGCCTTCGCTGACAAAAAACCTGTCTTAACAGAATAAGACGCTGTTCCTGTAAGGAAGAATAATAATTAAGTCACATAAAAAATGGGAACACCGTTTGTGTCCCTCAAATATGCCTAAAAATGTAAAAAGAATATTTTCTACATAAGGGTAGCATCCAAATTTAATTCTTATTACTTTTTGGTTGTCAGGTCTGATCAAACTAGATCAGAATAAAAAGGCTTTAAGCGTGGATTAATAATTTACTAGAAAGAATTTTTTTTGTTTCTGTAAATAAAATTCAATGCAATAAATTAAATGAATACTTGAATTACTTGAAAAATTAACGTAAAGCTTATCAACTTGATTCTTACTCAAATATATTACAAGACAGTGTTACTGGTTACACTGATGTTTTCTAACCCATTCAGATCTGTTTAGGTCATTTACAAATTAATATACAAAACTTTCTCGTTAGGTTAAAAGTACTAAAATCGATTTGAAATCAAAATATTCATGAAGATATTCTCTTTTTTTTTATTATCAAAGGTGGTAGTAATGTAATACTAAACATCTGCTTGCAATGATGCAATTGTTGACAGCATATTTCAAACAAACAAATGACGTAGCCGCAGCTGCTATTTTATGCTGAAGCCACGTGTTGTCACATATCTACTAAACTAAGTGAAATTTAAATTTGATTCTGGATAAAACCAGTTTAGCAACACATAAACTGAATAACAAATTGTACTTTTATGTAACAAAACAAAATAACGTGCTTTCAGAATTAAGCACAGAAGAATTTCTTAATGCTATTACGAACCAAACCCCGGGCTGCTTTCCTTGACTAGATTGGAAACTGCATCGCCGTGCGGAATCTGCAGCTAATTATTCCTGCTTTCCATCCTCTAAATACAGGTGTTGCAGTGAAGCGGGCTTCTTAACATTGATTCAAATTCGTCTAATCTTAGTTGTAACTTTAAGTGTGCATTCCTAAGCCTTGCGTGTACCAAATTTTCTTTACGTAGTTTCATAAGTTTTCGTTGCGTAGTTTGTAAGTCTTCGTTGCGCTAAACAAATTTTCAAATAAGATACTATGATAATGAGTATACATCACCAACCGTTACTCAGAAAGTGTGTCTACACAATTAATGCGACCCGCAGGTCACTCGCCATTGTCTTCCTAAACATGTTGTTGCTGCTTTCACCTAACGACGAGTGCCTCTCCCGCGTTCTTGCATGGTGGGAGGGTCCCGAGGGGGGTTGTCAATCCTCTCAACGCGCGCGCAAGTGGCTGTGGAATACACCAACATCCAAAACAAATAGACTAACGAATCTAGATACTGTTTTAATGTAAAAATTTGATTGTTACCCGTATTACTACTTTAGTTAATAAAGGCGTTTTAATATTCGTTGTACCTTTAATGAAAAGATTTATAACTTCGAAAATAAAATTGTTACAAAATAAATACATAAAATTAATAATAGCATATAGACTCCTTTACTTTTGTGGTCTAAGATTCGTTATTAAGCTCCGTCGAGTTGTCAATTTGATCACTTTGCTATCAACGTTTGAAGGAACAAGCTGCGATATGCGGAGTAGCGGAGTCAAGAAGGTCGTGTCTAGGCACGAGGCCTGTAACACAGTCCGAAAAAGATTAGATAATTGAATGAGATGGAAGCTCACCCACATCATTAATACAGTTGGTATAAAATTATTTAAATAAATTTTCTAATATTTTTCCTCTTAGTGCAATATCATATATGGCCACATTTTATATAATATCGGATATGATAAAATTTTATACAGTATCATAGAAGGCAATGTTTCGTATAATTCAACTTCGCAAATAAATAATGTCGAATAAGCAAATCTTGGATCTAGAAAATTTGTTGGAGTACTAAATTTTAATATCATGTAAATTCAAGCAGAAGTTAGTTTCGTTAAATAATGGTTGTATTCAGAAAAGCTTTGATAATCGATGGTTATGGAAATTTCCGACAGCTGAGGTCAAGGTCCTATTTCTTTCGTTCAGAGCAGTATTACAACACGTGAGTGTTTCTTAGAATTAATCACTTTGAATATTATTTAAGTTGCAATAAGAAAATAGAACATTAAATATTTTGTAACGTAAAAGGCTTTTAAGGAAACAGCGAATTAAATAACAAATCTATTGTTTGTCAGAATGTTAGCACATGCACACAAAGTGTATATTTAAAAAGTTGTGAATGACATTTTATGTCAGATACAAAAAACATAGATTCAGTTGTCCTATTTAGACCTCACATGTCATCTTACGTTAATTTAAAATATGTTTAAATATTTTGGGGTCATGGACTTTGATTATTAGTCTACATGTAGAATTCGCGTAATAACTGTTAAGTAAAAGTAACTTTAGGCAAATTCAAGCTATTTTATCAGCACTTAGATAATTAAATATCACTGTGAAGGTCGAAGAAGTACTTCTATAACTTGAAGAAAATATGTAATATGAATAATTAAGAAAATTCAAATCCTTACATTTAAATTTTGTAGAAAAATCCATTCAGAGATCTTTATATTATTGAATACAATTTTTTAGTAGTATATTTCTGTTTCACAGAAATTATTAATTAAAAATATAGAAATACGAAGTGAAAATATTATAGTAACATGAATCTAGAAATTTATTCAAATAGAATCTATTTTGTTTTTGAATGACTTTTTATTATTTAAAAGTTCAAGTAAAAATTACAAGTCATCCCCGATCAGAAATTGTGTGTAATGAAAACAAAGTCCCTGGGAGTATATTTTAGAAGCCTAAATTCTATTATTTTATTTTTGGCAAATATTTTCAGGACACAAATGGTGTCCATGTTGTACCTTTGTTTGTTTACAGGTCAAGCCGAGACATCTGTATGACATCTGGTGTTTGAGGTCTTGGTAAGTGTGTTTAAAGAGTGAAATTCAGGTTTTATTACTATGTTAGTGGTGTTGAAATAAGGTTTCCGCATTCCCCTAATACAAGCACAGTTAAATTTTGTTGCTTGTAGTATTGAAAAATACGGTGGCGCTTATTAAAAATATTTTGGTCTTTTAACAACCCATAACCCAAGCTCATGATCTACCCAGAGCTAACACTCGACTAGCCGTTTATGTCTTAAGAGTTTTCTTTTCTCAAGCCATTTTCATCCAACTTTACCTTGGGCTTGCATTAATAATAAGAAATTCTCGACCTTGTGATATCAGGTTAGGGTTTAGGAAATTTAAAGGTGTAATTTATTAGCTGATAGTCACGAGGATAAATAAATATAATCAAAAAAACAAGTTAGAAAAATATTTTTATTACAACATGATTACAGTTATTTAACCGAATACTTTTTAGACAGTAACATCTACGCAGAAATGAAAACACCTACTATTCCAGTGTACGATTCTAAAAAGTAGAGAACAGTAAATAATAGCTCTTCTTTCTTTGTATACGCTTTTCTAGAAGCTTTTCAACTGAGGAGTTTTACGTTTTGTAGTGGTAATATAAACACCAACCTTCTTAACAGGCGTAGGTATTAAATACCTCAAAAACAAAACAACTGAAAAGGAAGGTCGAACTTCAACTCAACAATTTATAAAGAACAATTTGTATTGAGTTGTATTCATTGGAACAATTACTGACCTATTAGCGGCAGATACACCGAAGAACTTGTCGATCCGCTGGCTGATTTTTCAACTACGTTTGAGATTAAGTGACCATACTCTCACGAGATAAAACGAATTCGGACACACGCAAAACGAGACATTTGACTTCAAATAAAATGAGTAATGCAATTTGTCTACACAGACTGTATTTATGTACAGTTACAATATAATTCTTAGATTCTGCCTTGATTAAAGTAATTTGCCGGAAATTGCATAGTAACCAATCTTAAATACTACTGAGTACGTTAACTACTTTGGAAAGCGCGCATGCATATCTAAAGAAAGTGGTAATACTAACTACGATATCTGCCATTTTACGTTAATGATAATAATATGGTACTAAAATCAACTTACAACAGATGTTTAACTCGAATCACAATGATGCTGGATATTCCATTTTTGCTGAAATTATTATCCTAGGATCTACTCCTCACTCCAAGGTCAGGTTCTAACTTTTCAACCACTTCAAAACAAAACCTGGGCATGAAGTATTTATTCATGTCAGGCACAAAACTAATTTTAAAACATGGATCCTCACAAACACTTTAGATCTGAACAGAATATTTGGTAAACCAATCTTAAACGAAAAGATCTAAAAACAAATTGGACCTAATAAATAATAATTGTACATGTAATCAATGTTGCTTTTACTGGTTTATCTATTATCAACTCCTATTATTTGCCGTCGATTTTTAGTTTCATTGAAGAATAGTGTCAAAAATATGCCAATAGGTTAAAGATAATAATATTCAGCCACATTCTCCATTCCGGATATTTCAATTTGTGTCTATTGTTGTAGTACATAAGCATAATTCCATGTTGATTAGCGCCTTAACCACTACATCCCTACTGATGTCTCTTTTTTTATATTTATCACTATATATTATATGGTAAGCTTTTGCTAGCGCCTGGAACTTACAGCGACAAGCCACATAGCTCGTCTTTACATTTACAGCCGATTTTTTTTAAAGAATCATTAAAACTATCAGTTTTCAAATTTTGGTCAGTGTATTACGCTAATGCCACTTGCTTAGTCACAAAGTTTAATAAATAAAATTTATTATCTTTGCACTCTCCTCTAGAAGTTTGTTTATTACGATATAGTGATGACATAGTTAAAAGTTTTCATCTTGTTGTTTCGAGCTTTTAGCTGTTTGCAGAAGCACAATAAACTGTTTCAATCAGGTACAACCTAGTAGGGAATTGTCACTTATTTAACACAATGACCACTTTATTTAGCATGCCTCTATGAACACGTTTGATCTTTTAACCACACCATCCCGCAAAGCAACAGAACCGGCAGTTACACTCATGTGTTGAAAATCACCCGTATGATTTAAAATGTAATCTGTATTATGCGATCTTATCGCTTCGATTATAATTCTTTTGGATTATATTGATTGTTCTATCCCTAAAATCTAATAATTAAAATTGTTTACGTTTCTTTACTAAATGTATATGTATAGGATTAAATTTATGCGAGTCGTAACTAAGGTTCAAATAAAACAACAATGCTTTACTTAAGTTAATTAAAACCTTTCCAGCAGTGTAACGATTTTGTAATACCTTTCTACGCAAGGATTTTGATATAGTTATATGTCTTACTTGCTGATTATAGATCGTTCCTAAATAGTAAAGTTATTTATCGTCCTTTTAGTAAAATGTTCACAGGCTAGCATATTAATGTAATTTTTCAAATTGCAGTGGTCTCTTCCATGTAGCCGTATTTTCGTTTTTTAACATCCATTCGTCTAATCCCAATTGTAACATCTTTTAGTTTCACAGGTATATAACTTTTAAAAGAGCGTAATTTTTCGAAGTACGAAGATTAGTTTGATAATCGATGGTTATGGAAATTTCCGACAGCTGAGGTCAAGGTCCTATTTCTTTCGTTCAGAGCAGTATTACAACACGTGAGTGTTTCTTAGAATTAATCACTTTGAATATTATTTAAGTTGCAATAAGAAAATAGAACATTAAATATTTTGTAACGTAAAAGGCTTTTAAGGAAACAGCGAATTAAATAACAAATCTATTGTTTGTCAGAATGTTAGCACATGCACACGAAGTGTATATTTAAAAAGTTGTGAATGACATTTTATGTCAGATACAAAAAACATAGATTCAGTTGTCCTATTTAGACCTCACATGTCATCTTACGTTAATTTAAAATATGTTTAAATATTTTGGGGTCATGGACTTTGATTATTAGTCTACATGTAGAATTCGCGTAATAACTGTTAAGTAAAAGTAACTTTAGGCAAATTCAAGCTATTTTATCAGCACTTAGATAATTAAATATCACTGTGAAGGTCGAAGAAGTACTTCTATAACTTGAAGAAAATATGTAATATGAATAATTAAGAAAATTCAAATCCTTACATTTAAATTTTGTAGAAAAATCCATTCAGAGATCTTTATATTATTGAATACAATTTTTTAGTAGTATATTTCTGTTTCACAGAAATTATTAATTAAAAATATAGAAATACGAAGTGAAAATATTATAGTAACATGAATCTAGAAATTTATTCAAATAGAATCTATTTTGTTTTTGAATGACTTTTTATTATTTAAAAGTTCAAGTAAAAATTACAAGTCATCCCCGATCAGAAATTGTGTGTAATGAAAACAAAGTCCCTGGGAGTATATTTTAGAAGCCTAAATTCTATTATTTTATTTTTGGCAAATATTTTTCAGGACACAAATGGTGTCCATGTTGTACCTTTGTTTGTTTACAGGTCAAGCCGAGACATCTGTATGACATCTGGTGTTTGAGGTCTTGGTAAGTGTGTTTAAAAGAGTGAAATTCAGGTTTTATTACTATGTTAGTGGTGTTGAAATAAGGTTTCCGCATTCCCCTAATACAAGCACAGTTAAATTTTGTTGCTTGTAGTATTGAAAAATACGGTGGCGCTTATTAAAAATATTTTTGGTCTTTTAACAACCCATAACCCAAGCTCATGATCTACCCAGAGCTAACACTCGACTAGCCGTTTATGTCTTAAGAGTTTTTCTTTTTCTCAAGCCATTTTTCATCCAACTTTACCTTGGGCTTGCATTAATAATAAGAAATTCTCGACCTTGTGATATCAGGTTAGGGTTTAGGAAATTTAAAGGTGTAATTTATTAGCTGATAGTCACGAGGATAAATAAATATAATCAAAAAAAACAAGTTAGAAAAATATTTTTTTATTACAACATGATTACAGTTATTTAACCGAATACTTTTTTAAAGTAACATCTACGCAGAAATGAAAACACCTACTATTCCAGTGTACGATTCTAAAAAGTAGAGAACAGTAAATAATAGCTCTTCTTTCTTTGTATACGCTTTTCTAGAAGCTTTTCAACTGAGGAGTTTTACGTTTTGTAGTGGTAATATAAACACCAACCTTCTTAACAGGCGTAGGTATTAAATACCTCAAAAACAAAACAACTGAAAAGGAAGGTCGAACTTCAACTCAACAATTTATAAAGAACAATTTGTATTGAGTTGTATTCATTGGAACAATTACTGACCTATTAGCGGCAGATACACCGAAGAACTTGTCGATCCGCTGGCTGATTTTTCAACTACGTTTGAGATTAAGTGACCATACTCTCACGAGATAAAACGAATTCGGACACAGCAAAACGAGACATTTGACTTCAAATAAAATGAGTAATGCAATTTGTCTACACAGACTGTATTTATGTACAGTTACAATATAATTCTTAGATTCTGCCTTGATTAAAGTAATTTGCCGGAAATTGCATAGTAACCAATCTTAAATACTACTGAGTACGTTAACTACTTTGGAAAGCGCGCATGCATATCTAAAGAAAGTGGTAATACTAACTACGATATCTGCCATTTTACGTTAATGATAATAATATGGTACTAAAATCAACTTACAACAGATGTTTAACTCGAATCACAATGATGCTGGATATTCCATTTTTGCTGAAATTATTATCCTAGGATCTACTCCTCACTCCAAGGTCAGGTTCTAACTTTTTCAACCACTTCAAAACAAAACCTGGGCATGAAGTATTTATTCATGTCAGGCACAAAACTAATTTTAAAAACATGGATCCTCACAAACACTTTAGATCTGAACAGAATATTTGGTAAACCAATCTTAAACGAAAAGATCTAAAAACAAATTGGACCTAATAAATAATAATTGTACATGTAATCAATGTTGCTTTTACTGGTTTATCTATTATCAACTCCTATTATTTGCCGTCGATTTTTAGTTTCATTGAAGAATAGTGTCAAAAATATGCCAATAGGTTAAAGATAATAATATTCAGCCACATTCTCCATTCCGGATATTTCAATTTGTGTCTATTGTTGTAGTACATAAGCATAATTCCATGTTGATTAGCGCCTTAACCACTACATCCCTACTGATGTCTCTTTTTTTATATTTATCACTATATATTATATGGTAAGCTTTTGCTAGCGCCTGGAACTTACAGCGACAAGCCACATAGCTCGTCTTTACATTTACAGCCGATTTTTTTTAAAGAATCATTAAAACTATCAGTTTTCAAATTTTGGTCAGTGTATTACGCTAATGCCACTTGCTTAGTCACAAAGTTTAATAAATAAAATTTATTATCTTTGCACTCTCCTCTAGAAGTTTGTTTATTACGATATAGTGATGACATAGTTAAAAGTTTTCATCTTGTTGTTTCGAGCTTTTAGCTGTTTGCAGAAGCACAATAAACTGTTTCAATCAGGTACAACCTAGTAGGGAATTGTCACTTATTTAACACAATGACCACTTTATTTAGCATGCCTCTATGAACACGTTTGATCTTTTAACCACACCATCCCGCAAAGCAACAGAACCGGCAGTTACACTCATGTGTTGAAAATCACCCGTATGATTTAAAATGTAATCTGTATTATGCGATCTTATCGCTTCGATTATAATTCTTTTGGATTATATTGATTGTTCTATCCCTAAAATCTAATAATTAAAATTGTTTACGTTTCTTTACTAAATGTATATGTATAGGATTAAATTTATGCGAGTCGTAACTAAGGTTCAAATAAAACAACAATGCTTTACTTAAGTTAATTAAAACCTTTCCAGCAGTGTAACGATTTTGTAATACCTTTCTACGCAAGGATTTTGATATAGTTATATGTCTTACTTGCTGATTATAGATCGTTCCTAAATAGTAAAGTTATTTATCGTCCTTTTAGTAAAATGTTCACAGGCTAGCATATTAATGTAATTTTTTCAAATTGCAGTGGTCTCTTCCATGTAGCCGTATTTTCGTTTTTTAACATCCATTCGTCTAATCCCAATTGTAACATCTTTTAGTTTCACAGGTATATAACTTTTAAAAGAGCGTAATTTTTCGAAGTACGAAGATTAGTTTGACACGAAGTATCTAAGGGTTCCTTACAATCTCTTGAAGGACGTTAGCACCTGCCTCCGAAATAATTACTTCTTTTAGGATTGCTATTGCATAGTCTATAAAGTTCGTGTTGCATCTTATGTAATACTTACGTAGGATGTTTAATTTATCTTGGTTACCCTATGTTTTATGAATTCATGGCAATTTGAGGTGGAGTGAGCATTCTATCGTTTGCCGTTTTTTGTAGTTCCTTAAATAACATCTTGCAATTCAGTTAATTGTATAATTGTATATAGTATTTGCCCAATACATTTACTGCCTGTGGTTTTTAACACACTCGACAACAGGTATCAGGTTCGTACCTAGGCACACGGGGGGAGAGGAGGAGGGCGATTAAAAAAGTAAATGCTTTAAAATGTTAAAAATGCAAACTACGAAATCTAAGAAATTAATTTTAATCCAAATTAAGCTACTAGGTCAAACCTAAAACACTTTCAAAAATATACTTAAAAAATAGAAACGAAAACACTTCAAAAAAATATACTTAAAATATATAAACGAAACACTAAAAAGATCAGTTGGTAACAAAAACATTTATTAAAGAACCAATTTACAATATTAATATCAAAATACTACTAGAACTAAAACCACTTTGGCATATAAACACGATATAATAATATAGAAATAAAAATAAAACAGAATATTTGAAATGATTAGTTTTTCCTTTCTTTACTTTCTTCAAAAATAGATCAAACGATACAGGAAAACAGAGATACAAAGCCACAAACTGCGAAATTATTCGCAAATGCAGGAAATCTACAGAAGAATGGATGGATGAAAAGTGCAAAGAGGTACAAACGTAGATGGAAATTGGAAGGACAGAGGAAGCATACAAATTAATTAGAACAAATTTTAAGGATATAAAACCACATAGCAAAAATATAAGGGACGCTGGAGGAAATGTCATTATAGAAAATGTAGAGAAAGTGGGTAGATGGCAAGAATATATAGGGAATTTATATTCATGAGAAGAACTAACAGCATTAGAACAGGAACCATACATTGAAAATGACGACCTCTGATATCCTACACTTAGAGATGAGTTTGAATTAGCATTAAAGAGTCTGAAAAATGGTAAGGCGCCGGGTACAGATAAGGTGCAAGCAGAAACTCCAAAAGCCGCTGGACAAGCAGTAACAGAACGTCTCATCCGACTTGTAAGATATATGTATGAGACAGACGAGATACCCATAGATTTCAAACGTAGCATCTTAGTAACTATACCAAAAAAAAGAGGCGCCGATAGATGTGAAAATTTTCGAACATTAAGTTTGACAGCACAAGTTTCAAAAATATTAACTAAGATTGTACAAAGACGAATGGAAAAACGAGCAGAAGAAATACTGGGAGAAGATCAATTTGGGTTTAGGCGAAATAGGGGAACACGGGAGGCTATTTTAGCTCTGAGAGTGACAATGTAGAAAACAATAGAGAAGAGGAAAGCGTGTATATATGGTTTGTGGATCTGGAAAAAGCATTCGACAATGCAAAATGGAAAAAAATGTTCGAAATACTCAAAAAGATTGGAATGAGTTTTAGGGATAGACGAATAGTTCATTGCTTATACAAAGAGCAAACAGCGGTAATAGAATTAGAGCAAGAAAGTACAGAAGTAAATATTAGGAAAGGGGTGAGACAGGGATGTGTCTTATCCCCATTAATTTATAAGTTGTACATAGAAGAGGCAATGAATACTGTCAAATGTAGGAGGACATTTGGAATTACTATGCCGTGACAAAAGAATGATATGCTTAGATTTGCAGATGATATCGGTATTAGCATCTAGCATATAAAAGTTAGAAGCTGCTCTTAATGAAGTGGAAACAGTTCTCACGGAGAGATATGGTATGAAAATTAACAAAAATAAAACTAAAGCTCTAGTATGCAAAAGAGGGAAAATAAATCAAAAACAAGAATACAAATAGGTGACAAGAACTTACAGGAGGTTAAGGATTTCTGATACCTAGGAAGTCAAATAACGCAAAATCGGAAAAGCACAAAAGATATAAAACAAAAATTACATTTAACAAGAAAAAGTATATAAAGCTTATTACCGTTCCATCAGGAATTTAAATTTTGTTAAGAGTACATGGGTGTGTCTTTTTTTGTTTGTAGTAAGAGTATGCGAAGTACAAAGGCATACATTATTCATAATTAACTGGGTTATCATGGGCTCACCATACTCCAGAATATACAAATTATAAATAAAGAACGAAAATAAGATATTATTCAGGGCCCATTTACTCCGGGTTTATTTAATGTGTTTGATGTTTTAAATTAAAATCCAGGACAGTACAAAAATAGGATTTATTAAGGTGTAACTTGATCTATGAAATGTGGATAATCTTGAATTTTATTTGTAAATAGTGTTAAATAAATATTGTATGATGGTGGTATTATTTTGTGGTTTTATTGAGACTGTGCGTGAAAGATACAGAGTATAATAGTGAATCTAGGTATCCAAGAGGAGACCCAACTGAACTAGCCTGGGAACTGAAGAAGAATTAAGGTGATGAAGAGAGGAATCTGGGTAAGAGATAAATTTTTGTATTAAATTTTTTTATTGTGTGAAACTTACTTGCGAGTTTTGGAAAATAAATAAAATTTTCGAATATTTTATTACTGAGGCTCGATTTAAGAAGGTTCCACGTATATATATATATATATATATATATATATATAAATAATAAAATTAATTAATATATCTGAAAAAGTCAAAAACTTGACAATTTCAGGTTATATGATTGACAAAATGCTAAACGTTAATTTGAAATTTGGTTTATATATGGTACTGTACACGATTTAGATTTGTAAATTTCCGAATTATAGCCATCGGCCTCGGTAGCGTAATTGGTTAACGCACGTTCCGGTAAAACTGAGATGCAGGTTTAAATCCTGTCCAAGGCCTTATATTTTCCTTCTTTCAATTACTAGCTCGATTTGAAATGATCATTTGGGCTTTACTTAAAAAGTCTAGGTTATTATTTCATCTTATTAATTGCAATACGTTAGTATTTATCAACTTACCTTGTGTAAAAACTACTCATAATATATATATATATATATATATATATATATATATATATATATATATATTGTAGTGGATTTAAAGAGTTAAATTTGTTTGTGGCTTTATAGTTAGAAACGCGAATAGTGGCGAGTAATTTAAAATTTAAGTGAAGTCCAACGAATACTTTAACAAGCTCGTAAATTAATAATGCGATAATAAACAAGTGTAATATACATGGATTTGGATATTGAAATTGATATTGGATGAGTAGCACGAAGCGCAGCTTAGATTGTGTTCATCTTTAAACATCTAGTAAAACAGCGCGCATAACCACTAGGCCGAGGGGTTCAGGAAGATAATACATCGTCAACGGAGATGGAATCTTCAAGTTTTTCCAGGTAACGCATTTGAATTTGCTGTTTTTTTATAAACTGTTGAAATTATTTGTGATGTGAGAGTGAACTTTGATGGTTATTTTTGATAATTTAACGTATTGAAAAAGATACGTATAGCTGACTATTATTATGGTATTTTAAATATAAAATAAAAGGTGTACGTAAAGCTTATTAAATTGCTTGATGAATTTTAAATTTAATTGTTAAGAGTAAATGGGTTTTTTTGTTTGTAGTAATAGTATGTAAAGTGAAAGCATACATTAATAAACTGGGTTATCATGGCTCACCATACTCCAGTGTGTAGCAATAAATAAAGATAAGGTATTATTTGGGGCCCATTTACTCCTGTTGCATTAAATGTGTTTGAAATTACAATTTTAAAACAAGGACTTTACAAAGATAGCATTTTTATTGAGATGTAACTAGTCAAAAACTTGACAATTTCAGATATGATTGACAAAAATGCTAAACGTAATTGAAAGTTAGGTTTATATATGGTACTGTACACGATTTAGATTTGTAAATTTCCGAATTATAGCCATCGGCCTCGGTAGCGTAATTGGTTAACGCACAGTTCCGGTAAAACTGAGATGCAGGTTTAAATCCTGTCCAAGGCCTTATATTTTCCTTCTTTCAATTACTAGCTCGATTTGAAATGATCATTTGGGCTTTACTTAAAAAGTCTAGGTTATTATTTCATCTTATTAATTGCAATACGTTAGTATTTATCAACTTACCTTGTGTAAAAAACTACTCATAATATATATATATATATATATATATATATATATATTGTAGTGGATTTAAAGAGTTAAATTTGGGGGTAAACAAAGCAATTTCAAAACACCCTGTATAAAGAAAGGAACCATTTATAAACGCGCAAAATTAATTTCATTTATTTAATTTAAATTAACAGGTATTGACGGATTATTATAATTAGGGATTAAAAGGTAATAGATTCATAAAGAAAATCAATTGTATAAGCTAATAGAAATTATTAATTAATTTAATTTATTTTAATTCAAGGGGTTATAACGTCAGAAGACGCATCAGAGCATGAAAAATCAATAATCCCAAGGCGAAAAGCTTTCTGAATAAACAGACAGACGTCGGTTATATAAAATACTGTGAAATGTAAGCTCCGAGAAGTGTTATTTTAAACGATCTGCAATTGAACACACCTGCATATTGGAAGGGTCACCTTCCGCTTATTTGTAAGCATAACAAGGCGAGCTTCAAGGAAATGTTGTTCAACCGTCGGTGGCTTCGCATAAACGCTAACAAAAGTTTCTTAAAGAGCAGAAGGGATGAACAATCAATAATATAACGAGACGCGTATAAAAGCATTCGCTGTAGTAGGCAAGTATTCGATGCACGTGAAGTCCATAAAGACGCGGGCAGCAATATCAATTTTTTACAACTCAAGCAAGGTTAGAATGCGACATCAAATATGCATAAGACGGGAATAGAGATATGACAGGCGGAGTTTTAAGGCGTCACCGAACTGTATGATTGGTCGAAATAGATAGTGCTAGAACAGACGAACACGCGACAGGTGGATGTGATACTTTGTATGATATAGCGTGTTTACGAAGAATATTTCTGGAAGTTTAAAGACGGTTACACAAAATTTGCAGTAATGTTATTTTGGAATTAGGTATTTCGCGTAAAGTGTAGCCAAGAGGGGCCTGATTTTATGATACTCTGGGAAAATTAATATGGCTCTTTTTAATTTTTGCATCGTTTAACGACATATAATAATCAATCGACAATGCTTGTAAGCATTAAAAATTTGTAAAATTCAGTAGAATAGTATTAGATTGTTTGTGGCTTTATAGTTAGAAACGCGAATAGTGGCGAGTAATTTAAAATTTAAGTGAAGTCCAACGAATACTTTAACAAGCTCGTAAATTAATAATGCGATAATAAACAAGTGTAATATACATGGATTTGGATATTGAAATTGATATTGGATGAGTAGCACGAAGCGCAGCTTAGATTGTGTTCATCTTTAAACATCTAGTAAAACAGCGCGCATAACCACTAGGCCGAGGGGTTCAGGAACATAATACATCGTCAACGGAGATGGAATCTTCAAGTTTTTCCAGGTAACGCATTTGAATTTGCTGTTTTTTTATAAACTGTTGAAATTATTTGTGATGTGTGAGAGTGAACTTTGATGGTTATTTTTGATAATTTAACGTATTGAAAAAGATACGTATAGCTGACTATTATTATGGTATTTTAAATATAAAATAAAAGGTGTACGTAAAGCTTATTAAATTGCTTGATGAATTTTAAATTTAATTGTTAAGAGTAAATGGGTTTTTTTGTTTGTAGTAATAGTATGTAAAGTGGAAAGCATACATTAATAAACTGGGTTATCATGGCTCACCATACTCCAGTGTGTAGCAATAAATAAAGATAAGGTATTATTTGGGGCCCATTTACTCCTGTTGCATTAAATGTGTTTGAAATTACAATTTTAAAACAAGGACTTTACAAAGATAGCATTTTTATTGAGATGTAACTAGAGCACCAAACTGTACATAACTATGAAGTATTATTTGTAAACAGCGGTAAATAAATATTGTATGATTTTTGTATTGTGTTTCATTGAATGGTGTGTGAACGGTAAAGAGAATGAGAGTAAATTTAGGTATACGAAAAGAAGCACAGCTGAGTTAGCCAGGGAAGCTGCTGAAGAAATTAATTTGATGAAGCAGAAAGCGGGTAAGAAAAATTTTGGTGAAAGTTTTATATTTGTGAAAATTGATTATTTTTTTGTAACTGGCGAGTACTAGAGCTAGGCAGAGTACCACGGCAATATATATATATATATATATATATATATATATATATATATATATATACAGGCACTTAGACTACTATTAAATTTGTGCCCTCTAAATTTGTGTTGGACCAATTATCAAATTTTTCAATTAATTCTTTCGTCATAACAGATAAATACCCCCCTTGCTTTCCTTCTCTAATAAACTTATATTCAGTTGGGATCGTTGTTAATAAAGGCTTAAGAAGCGTCTTCTCTTCCTCGTGGTTAACGGCGGTATTTTTCCTCATGTTTTCAAAACTCAAATGTTCTGCCAAGCATTGAACTTGCTCCTTTGTAATGTTTTTATTGAGAAAAGAGGCAACTTGCCTAATAACGTTACTTAAATCTTCTTTCATATCCCGGTATCGAATGAACAAAATGTTAAACCGATCCCTTTGGTTCCAGTAACTTAGAATAGATTTCCAGAATGGTCCAAATACAACTGAAACGTTGCCCTTAACAGTTTTTCTTTTATCCTAATTTAATAGCTCACCTCGTCCAGCTAGAAATAACTCACAGAATTCGTCGAAGGTCCCTGTGTATCCTTCCAGTGATCTGCTAAGGTAATAGCGGGACACGCATACATCTTTGGGATTTCTCAAAATATAGATAATCTACAAAAGTTAAAATAATTATAAACCAATCTTACTTCTTTAAACTACACCTTGGGTCTGATTCTTCCACTGGTTATGTCTTCAGGTAGTAGATACCAAGGCAAATGAGTTTTGAGTATACGTGGCCCGTTTAGCTCATCTAAACGCTGAAAGGAGTTCTTTCCGAACATATTTCTAAACAGTTCATTATCAGCATATATAGATTGGATTCAAAATACGATACTTTAACTCGCGTTTTAAAATTTCAGGATTTAGAAAAATTATAGAAAATAGTAATGTGAACGTCAAGGGTCATATTAGTGAGTACGATCACATAAACACCCTTAATTTTCGAACTTAAATCAAATACTTTTAGCAAAAATAAGTTATTAAATGCTTGGTGTTTTTAAAATAATTATGTATATATAATGATCTATATCTCCTCCATTTTCTTTTTTTATTCGATCACGAATGCGAAGGTTACAAAATATACCATAAAGTAAAAACTGGAAGGTTCTTTAAAGCGATATACGTATAAAGTAAGTAGGACCTACTGTATAACGGATCTCCAAAAGCAGACACTCACGGTTGAATTTGAGTTTACCTTCAAGGGAGGGTATAAGAGTTAGATGAGTTGTTTTACTATACAAACACGAAAGTTTATGAGCCACCACAATTTTAAATTTAGTCAAATTGTAACAATCACGATGGAATTGCATTAATCGCTTCTACAACAGCAGGGGCCGATTATTGAAGTCCTACGAATTTGTTCCGATCAGAACAAATCGCCACGATGAAATTCCTATGGGAATGACTAGTTTTCTTTGAAAGGTAATGAAATCTAACTTCCATCAGTGTACCAAAATATGTATTTCTGTCATTTTAACTAGTAGACAGTCAATAAAATTAATGCATTATAAACAGAGGTATGCATATATTAATAACTAGACGATTTATCCTATAACCACATACTTTATATACCTTATATACTTTATATATTATATATGTTTTATATACTTTATATACTTTATATACTTTATATACTTTATATACTTTATATACTTTATATACTTTATATACTCTATATACTTTACATACTTTATATACTTTATATACTTTATATACTTTATATACTTTATATACTTTATATACTTTATATACTTTATATACTTTATATACTTTATATACTTTATATACTTTATATACTTTATATACCTTATATACTTTATATACTTTATATCCTTTATATACTTTATATACTTTATATACTTATATACTTTATATACTTAATACTTTATATACTTTATATACTTTATATACTTTATATACTTTATATACTTAATATACTTTATATAATTTATATACTTTATGTACTTTATATACTTTATACACTTTATATACTTTATATACTTTATATACTTTATATACTTTATATACTTTATATACTTTATATACTTTATATACCTTATATACTTTATATACTTTGTATACTTTATATACTTTATATAATTTATATACTTATATACTTTATATACTTTATATACTTTATATACTTTATATACTTTAAATACTTTATATACTTTTTACTTTATATACTTTATATACTTTATATACTTTATATACTTTATATACTTTATATACTTTATATACTTTATATACTTTATATACTTTATATCTTTATATACTTTATAATACTTTAAATACTTTATATACTTTATATACTTTATATACTTTATATACTTTATATACTTTATATACTTTATATACTTTATATACTTTATATACTTTATATACTTTATATACTTTATATACTTTATATACTTTATATACTTTTATACTTTATATACTTTATATACTTATATTATATACTTTATATACTATTTATATACTTTATATACTTTATATACTTTATATACTTTATATATTTATATACTTTTATACTTTATATATTTATATACTTTATATACTTTATATACTTTATATACTTTATATACTTTATATACTTTATATACTTTATATACTTTATATACTTTATATATATACTTTATATACTTTATATACTTTATATATTTTATATACATTATATACTTTATATACTTTATATACTTTATATACTTTATATACTTTATATACTTTATATACTTTATATACTTTATATACTTTATATACTTTATATACTTTATATACTTTATATACTTTATATACTTTATGTACTTTATGTACTTTATATGCTTTATATGCTTTATATGCTGTATATGCTTTATATGCTTTATATGATTTATATGCTTTATATGCTTTATATACTTTATATACTTTATATACTTTATATACTTTATATACTTTATATACTTTATATACTTTATATACTTTATATACTTTATACACTTTATACACTTTATACACTTTATACACTTTATACACTTTATACACTTTATACACTTTATACTTTATATACTTTATATACTTTATATACTTTATATACTTTATATACTTTATATACTTTATATACTTTATATACTTTATGTACTTTATGTACTTTATATACTTTATATACTTTATATACTTTATATACTTTATATATTTATATACTTTATATACTTTATATACTTTATATCTTTATATACTTTATATACTTTATATACTTTAACTTTATTATACTTTATATACTTTATATACTTTGTATACTTTATTTACTTTATATACTTTATATACTTTATATACTTTATATACTTTATGTACTTTATGTACTTTATATACTTTATATACTTTATATACTTTATATACTTTATATTCTATATATACTTTATATACTTTATATACTTTATATACTTTATATACTTTATATACTTTATATACTTTATATACTTTATATACTTTATATACTTTATATACTTTATATACTTTATATACTTTATATACTTTATTACTTTATATACTTTATATACTTTATATACTTTATATTACTTTATATACTTTATATACTTTATATACTTTATATACTTTATATACTTTATATATTTATATACTTTATATACTTTATATACTTTATATACT
Organism: Platerodrilus igneus; assembly: GCA_036346225.1. Taxonomy (NCBI): domain Eukaryota; kingdom Metazoa; phylum Arthropoda; class Insecta; order Coleoptera; family Lycidae; genus Platerodrilus; species Platerodrilus igneus. The sequence goes on along the minus strand of JARFIW010001353.1, from coordinate 1,932,439 downwards.
TTATATACTTTATATATTCTTTATATACTTTATATACTTTATATACTTTATATACTTTTTATATACTTTATATACTTTATATACTTTATATACTTTATATACTTTATATACTTTATATACTTTATATACTTTATATAACTTTATATACTTTATATACTTTATATACTTTATATACTTTATATACTTTATATACTTTATATACTTTATATACTTTATATTACTTTATATCTTATACTTTATATACTTTATATACTTTATATACTTTATATATCTTTATATCACTTTATATACTTTATATACTTTATATACTTTATATACTTTATATACTTTATATACTTTATTATACTTTATATACTTTATATACTTTATATACTTTATATACTTTATATCTTTATATACTTTATATACTTTATATACTTTATATCTTTATATCTTTATATACTTTATATACTTTATATACTTTATATACTTTATATACTTTATATACTTTATATACTTTATATAGCTTTATATACTTTATATCTTTATATACTTTATTTTATATACTTTATATACTTTATATACTTTATATACTTTATATACTTTATATACTTTATATACTTTATATACTTTATATACTTTATATACTTTATATACTTTATATACTTTATATACTTTATATTCTTTATATACTTTATTATACTTTATATACCTTATATACTTTATATACTTTATATACTTTATATACTTTATATACTTTATATACTTTATATACTTTATATACCTTATATACTTTATATTCTTTATATATTTTATATAGTTTATATACTTTATATACTTTATATACTTTATATACTTTATATACTTTATATACTTTATATACTTTATATACTTTATATACTTTATATACTTTATGTACGGTATGTACTTTATATGCTTTATATGCTTTATATGCTGTATATGCTTTATATGCTTTATATGCTTTATATGCTTTATATGCTTTATATGATTTATATGCTTTACATGCTTTATATACTTTATATACTTTATATACTTTATGTACTTTATATACTTTATATAGTTTATATCCTTTACATACTTTATATACTTCATATACTTTATATACTTTATATAATTTATATACTTTATATACTTTATATAATTTATATACTTTATATACTTTATATACTTTATATACTTTATATACTTTATGTACTTTATATACTTTATATACTTTATATACTTTATATACTTTATATACTCTATATACTTTATATACTTTATATACTTTTATATATACTTTATATACTTTGTATACTTTATTTACTTTATATACTTTATATACTTTATATACTTTATATACTTTATATACTTTATATACTTTATATACTTTATATACTTTATATACTTTATATACTTTATATACTTTATATACTTTATATACTTTATATACTTTATATACTTTATATACTTTTTATACTTTATATACCTTATATACTTTATATACCTTATTAACTTTGTATATTGTATATACTGTATATGCCTTATTTACTTTATGCCTATAAATGCTAATATTCAGAATAGATTCTCTTCTGTCACTCTCTCTCTCTGATTCCTATTTTGCAAGGCGCGGGTAGAGTTTCTGTTGGGAAAATCCGCCTCACATAATTCAGGAACACGAGGGGTCATACCTCAACTATTTTTGGTTGGCTCATAGGTGGGAAATTATTCGAGTCCAATTCGCAACCTTCGCTAACCGAACATCTCACATCTTTATTTTTCTGTTGTGAATCATTAAATTTGTCTATGCGCCGCTTTTTGGAAATAGAGGAGGTGAATGTGATCCTAGTCCCGAGGATGTCGCATGTGAAAATGTTTTTATTAATACGCATTCTCGTGTTGGGACAAACCGCTGTTCGGTACGCTTGCCCTTTATTAATGAATTTCCGGCGCTGCCCGATATACGGGAGTACCGACGTAAACGCTTATTAAATTTAGAAAGTCGTCTACGGCGTCAATCTACTCATTATTTAGAATATCGCCACTTTATGAATGAGTATATTGAATTAGGGCACAAGGGTTCAGCAATTTCAGCTTCAAAGTATATATTTCCGCACCATTGCGTTATAATGGAGGGTAACAGCACAACGAAGGTTAGGACAACTTTTGATGCCTCATTTAATCCCTCTTCTACTAGTAGATTTTTGAACGATTTTTTATTAGTAGGTCCTAAACAATTTGATATTCCCGTTATTATATGTAGTTTTCGCCATCGTGCCGTTGTGGTGTGTTGTGACGTACGCCAAATGTACCGTCACGTGTTATTACACATTGACGACCAGAAATATCAGCACCCTGTTGAAAGCGGTGACGTCGAAGAATACGCTTTAAACACTTACTTTTGGGGTTAACATCTTCGCCATTTTTAGCTCAAAGCGAGTTACATATCCCCCAAATCAATATATGTATAATTAAATAGAAATTATTAAAAAACTTTAGTTAGATGCAACATTGTAATTCAAGGATAAATAAAGAAAAGGTTAATTAAAGTTCACAGCAAGGTGTGAGAACGGATGTGAATACAATGTATTCCGGACGTAAGTGGTACTGCAGGTACAGGTAACATACGGTTATAAAACCGCAATTATTAGAATTAAAATATTACTTTTTATTATATAAATTAATAAGAAAATAAGCACACACGAGCTCTGCAATTTCCACAGAAATGTGAGGGGCAGGAAAACATAAATACCGCGGGAGCCCTAAGCAAGTCGGTAAGTGTTGAGTTTCACAGCTATTACATTGTTGGTTGTTCAGGCTACTCAAATCCATTTAACAGTAATTTTGGCTTAGAGTAATTTTATACAGTTTCCTAAAATTCCAATTGTACATTCTGCTTAAATAAAAATTGTTTCAAGAGTTGTTGGAAGAAGGATTTTTTTAAAAGGCAGCTCCCAAGGCCCAAAACGTAACTGGCGCAGCCGTACGGATCCAGAAGATCACTAGGGAGCCCAAATTCGAAGAACTGGTGGTCTTGAATTTCAATTCCCAATCTGGAAGAACAAAACAAAAATTTGGACAAGGTACAGAATCGACCAAGCCCAAAGAAATACAACTTGGACAAGGTACAAAATCGACTAAGCCTAAAGAAGGAAAACATATGAAATCGACGATGAAAATTATGTAAGTTCATTAGTCCTCACCAATTTATTCTTTTCATATTATTGATGCTAGCTAGTAAAAAAATTTTATGTACAGATTTTTTCTAATTATTATTATGGCAAATAGTATTTTATACCATTTATGAAAAGAATCTATTCAGAGAATTTATTTTTAACAAGAGAAATATAAATAACGCATTTATATGCGCAAATTATTACAAAGTATTACACACGAAACGATCTATTCGGCAAGTCTAAAACTTTAATGTATAAATAAAACGCAATTCTTATTATAGCAACTAAGAACAGGAACGATTTATTCAGAACTTAACTTACATCAAATTCTTTATAATTGAATATTTTCAGCACGAATATATCTAATTATAAAGAAACATTTATGCACTTTATTGCAACCAAGCAATTTACTTATCTCAAAGACTGAAGTAACATTATTCTAAAAAATTAATACTTTATGATTAGACAATTAAGGGTAACCAACTGTACAATTATAAAGGAAGCATTTACGCACTTTTAATGCAAAACCTGACGAGGTAATTACAGCAGATTATTACTTCAAACACTTAGTTACTGAGCAGGACTTAAATAAAAACGTGCAAATTATAACGCATCTATTGCAAAAGATTATTATCCACATAAAATGATTCAGAAAATTAAAATTCGATTCGCAACAACTGTAAAATCTGCAAAGTATAAATATATACTCCAGGCTACAGTAATTGCCGAGACATTACCAAGCAGAAATTCCCTAGGGTAATTATATAACACCATTGTTACGTGCCATTTGGCACTTAAACAGTGTTTTTAGGTTAAGTTTTGATGTATGGAAGTTTCGCGCCATAATTTCAAAAGACGCAGTGCGCGGGAATTTTAAATAGACTAGGCGTGTGCTTCCGATACGTCATAATAGTGAGTTTGCGCAAATCGTGCAATGCTAGAGGGGTAAGCGAATTAGTTCGCGCCAATGGGAAAAAGACAAGGAAGTGGTGGAAGTTTCCGGTTCTCTCTCTATAACGTGGCTTTTTTCTCCAATACCTTTGAGCAGAGTGGTCGCTTTTCTGGTAACGTATCGTTAGGTTTACCTATGTAGATATCCTACCTAATTATCTTGTATGTCTACCCTCATACCTTATTTTCCTGCCCAATCCCTGCATAGGTAACAAATCTGCCGCCACCTAGGCGCACCGATCTCCACGATTGAGGATGAAGACCTCATGACTACCTTAGCTGGCCGGAGCTGATCCCCGAACGCTTTAAGAGCGTCGGCGTATCATCTCTAATCCCTCCGGGAGGAGCCCTGATTGGACTTGGTTAGAAGCCTACCCTAGCGCAACTTCGCGGAAATCTGGACCTATTATGTGAGTACTACATAGTTTATATTGTTCGTTTTATCTTTGTTCTAAAATTAATATGTACATTTTCGAAGTATTGCGCAATATTGAGGACATCATTGGTGGATGACCGCGCCCAAATCTGTATAAGTTTAGCGCTGACAACCACCGACGGTGGCTAGTAAACCTCGCTTCCGGTGTTGTATTTATAGAACTTTTTAAATATAACCCCGGGGTGTAATGTAAGAATGGGCTGTCCAACGTGTTGTTTTTTAGGTGGTATAATTCCTGTATGCCTATGGAATGTATAAAGTAATGTTCCAACAGCTTTTTCATCTAAATCAAATCAATAAATGTCATTATCTATGTTTACTAAGATATCTGTAAATTTTTAATTTCAGGTTGGTATCTTGCGAAATTCACCAGAGATCTCCCTGAATTGACATGTAAGCGTTGTAATGAAAACCGTCACTTTGAGGTTATTGTGATTTTATATCCTTTGTCTTAAAAATGCTACATTGATTAATTTATTGTAACTCTAAATGAAGTCTATATCTGAAAAATGTGTTTAGTGGTTATAAACTTTAATTTCAAGTTTTAGGATTTATATGTTAACCTTAGTTCTGTATTTAACGGGTAAGCGAATTATCTAAACAAAATATTAAATCAATCAATAAGTAATACATGCCTTTATTATAAAAATTATCTATTTATAACCCTTTCCGGTTTTAAAAAAAAAAAGCTGTACATAAATTACCTCGCGTGTTTACATTATCTATAAAAAAAAAGGTGCCTTAGGCATTTCCCTGTTTGATCAGAATATTTGAATGTATTTTAAAGAAACCTTATGTTACAAACGTTATTGAAATAAATTGCCTTTTAATATCTTTTTATGTAACGTCAAACTATGGATTTTTGTGGCTATTGGTTAAACAATACAAACGTGTACCTTATCCCTTTCAATTAATATCGCTTGACTTATTAGGACCTCTCCCCCGATCGAAAAGAGGTAATCAATATCTTTTAGTTGTTACCGATTGGTTTTCTAAATTTGTTATGGTGCAATTCTTACGTAAAGCTACTTCCGCAGCTATAATTAAATTCCTAGAACAAAATGTCTTTCTTATCTTTGGTGTCCCTCAGATTATTCTTTGTGACAATGGTGCACAATTTATCTCTAAAGATTTTCAGAATTTCGTTAAAAGCTATAAAGTACAAAAAATTTGGTTTAACGCAAAATATCACCCCCAAGTAAACCCTACCTAAAGAGTAAATCGAGTCTTAATTACCGCTATCTCTTCCTATATTAATTAAAGACCATACTACATGGGATGAACATATCTTTGAAATTGCTCAAGCTTTGCGTACATCTAAACACGAAGCAACCCAATTCACTCCGTCATTTCTTGTTTTTGGAAGATATACCCCAATCGATGGGAGTTACCATGGTTTAGTGCCTGACGATACTAACGTAATTGAATTTGACGATAAGGTACGTTGGGACAAGGACCAACAGTCATTACCTTCTATCTTTAACGACGTTAGAAAAAATTTGTTAAAAGCTTACGAAAAGAGCAAGGACCACTATAACTTACGTAAACGAAATATTTCCTTCGCCTTGGGCGAACAAGTTTGGAAAAAGAATTATGTCTTATCGGATGCATCTAAGAAATTTTCTTCAAAATTAGCCCGTAAATTCATTCTCTGTAAGGTCACTCGTGTCATTAGTCCCCTTATCTATGAACTTCAGGATGCTGAAGGAAAACGCCAAGGCAGGTGGCATATTAAAGACCTTAAGCCATTCTCTGCCAACCCAAATGCTACTTAAGTTTTTCATGTTGCATTCTCGTTACTATTTACCTAATATTTTTTTGTTCTCACCACTAATTAGTTAACTTTAATTACTTATTCCTTCTCTCATATAGTATATAATTTCTTACACGTTTAACTTTACTTATCTTAATTTAGCTATCTTTTTCTTTTGGTTGACTTTTCTTTGACCATACCGTTACTTATATATCACTTCATTCTCTATACCCCCCAATATAACTCTGTTGTTTCATTTAATCAACCCTCGAACTTTTCCTACAGCATATTATTTGGTTTTAGTATTTTTCTTACGTCATTTAATTTTGTGTGGTAATTGTCGTAACTTTGGTTGAAATAACTCATTGAATTTTTATGATTGGTTTTAGCTGATGTTGAGTGAATGCTTTCTTCTTTGGGCTCACATAGGACACGCGCGATCTATGCCATTGAAAGAAATAGTTCATATTCGCAGTTGCAAAAACTAGGATTGTCTATTCCATGTGTTTTTCTTCTGAATTATTGCAGTCGCCCACATTATACTACATCATTATTTCTTTCTTTTTCTACTAAATCAACATAACTTATAAACTTTTTTTTTCATTGTTTTTTATTGAACTTTGTGGTGAGGTGCTAGTGTTTCTTATTGTTATCTTATTAAATTCTCGGTTGTTTTAGCATATTGGAACAGTGTACCTGTATTTAACTGCTTATAATTGGGCATTTTTGTGTGTTTAGGGTGCTACCGTTTTGAGAAACTACCTTAAAACAGTTTGTTTTTGTGTGTTTGTATCTATAATGATACTTTTAAGTTGTCGTGTCAACCTTTGTCTGATTTTCTTATCGTAGTCGAAGCACTCGTTAGGAAAATGATCGTACTAGTTCTCTTAGGAGTCTAGTGAATTTTAAAAATGTGTATACCTTATTTTGTCGGATTAATATCGCAGGTGGTCCTTCAGACTGCGCTGTGCTTAACAGGGACAACTTTCTACCTTCTCTCGGACGCTTGTCCAAAAACTATACTTTTTTCTTAATCCGCTATCTCCGCTATGCCTTATTCTTCTTTCGGTGGACCTGTTCTTGTCCCGGAACACCCGTCTGCCACGTAAGAGTGATGTTCCCTCACTCCGAGCTACTAGTCACACTGGTTGGTTGAGTAGCGCTTTGCTATCCACCTTTTTCTCTGTCGCTTTTGCTCAATGCAAGCCCTTCCTCTACTTTCTTCTACCTGGAAGTGCTTCTTATGCACTCCAAAAAACCAACCTCCTTCTTTTTACCGTTCCTGTTTCTTCTGCCTTTTCATTTCTGTTAGTCACTGTGTGGTTGCACGGGAGGTTTTCACAGACACCTGGACCATGTCTTTGCGAATCTTTCGTGAGGTCATGCGGTGCCGCTGTCAGTGCATGGGCTCTGGCAGTGAAGGTATGTATGAGTGTGTGAATGTGTGAGTGAATGTGTATATCTTATATACCGTGTGGGTATCGGGTGATAGTATCACCGATATCGATTATCGCCGGGTGCAGGAATGCACCCAAATGTCTTTGCCGGTCTCTCGTGCGGTTTTTTGTGAACGGACCTGCTTTACGGGTTTCTCTTTTTAGAGGGCACGAGTCAATCCCATTTAAACGGCTCTACTGGGGCCACTCTATTTGTTGTTATTCATTGTCTTGGGTAATAACTAGGCCAATATCTTTGTCTTCTTTATTATCCTTGATGATACCCTTAGTTTTAATATCGTTATCTTACCGATTACCTATAATAATAACCTTAGTTTAATCTCGTTATCTTACTGACTACCGTAGTAATAATTTTGGTTTAATTTCTCGTTATCTTACCGACTACCGTTAGGAATAACTTCGAGTTATTTCGCGTTATCTTACCGGTTATCTTTAGGAATAACTTTTTTTTAAATTCATGTTACTTTACCTACTATCTCTTATAATCACTTTAGCTTAATATCGCGTTATCTTGTCTAGTATCTCAAATAATAACTAAAGCTTAATACCGTTATCTTTTTCATTACCTTTGAGGATAACAACTTAAGCTTAATATCATTATCTTATCTATTATCTTTAACATCAATTTGAGATCTTGCCTTATCTTTTTATCGTCCTAACGTGTGGTATCTATGACCAGACGTGGAAATTATTTTTTTGATATTTAAGTGAAAAAGCTAACCCGATATAGAAATGTAATTTGTCAGGTTAGCATATAAGGATTTAGTAGGTGGTACTTTTGGTACATTTGTTGATTCACAACTATGTCATGGACAAGTTTTAAATGTGCATCGCTGGAAAACCAAAGTACCAGTAACAAAATTTGCTGGAGTGCAGAGTGACTCACTCTATGAACATTTTAAATTTGGGCACTTCTTGCCAAAAAGAGGAATAGTTTTGTTGCAACACTCATGTGTGTTTGCACATAAGAACTTTTATGTTAGCTTTAGTTAGATAGGTTTAGATAGTTTAGGCGACTTGTCGCACCTGTGTTAGTTTAAGTAGTGTTTCATGCTCCCCGACAAATTTGTGCTGTCGATAATTAGTGTAGTCAAAGACTATCGGGCTACCTATTCCGTTTCCTGGTACTTCGGTAGACGTGTTATCGGTCGAAAAAACCAGGTGGCGCCTTATATAAACATTTTGTAGGTTTTACGTTAGGGTTTATGTAGGGTAGTTAGGACTTAGATTTTAAGCTGTTACTGTGCTAACAGACTTTTTCTTTTTTTAAGTTTTTTCTTTTGTGGCTTTGTCGCGATTGTTGCGTGCCATTTGGCACTTAAACAGTGGTTTTAGGTTAATTTTTGATGTATGGAAGTTTCGCGCCATAATTTCAAAAGACGCAGTGCGCGGGAATTTTAAATAGACTAGGCGTGTGCTTCCGATACGTCATAATAGTGAGTTTGCGCAAATCGTGCAATGCTAGAGGGTAAGCGAATTAGTTCGCGCCAATGGGAAAAAGACAAGGAGTGGGGACAAAGTGGTGAGAGGTTTTGGTGACGCTCTGAATTGTGGCTTTTTGCCTGGCGTCTTCGAGTGAAGGTTCGCTTTGAGGTATCGTATCGTAGCTTTACCTATGTAGATTTCCTTTGCCAATTATCTTTTGTTTGTCGGCCTTTATCTTGTTCCTAATCCGATCCCTGCATAGGTAGGTAATTTGCAACCTTCGGCGGAACGGACTCTACGACCCCGAGACAAATTGGATGTCCAAGCTCAGCCGAGAGCCCCGGAGCAGAGGCCTACCGTAGCGCGACTTCCTGCCGGATACCGGATTTTTGATGTAAGTAGATTATTAGCTAATTTATTTGTTTGTATCGTTGTTTAATTATGTAAATTTCTGATTATTGCGCAATATACTTTTTGTATCGGTGACGTCATGGTAGTTGGCCCCGCGAAACCTGTAAAAGGGGTTCGCCCTGCCCTCCGCTAGAGGCGTCACTCGCTTTTCTCATTGCGCTTGCGCGATATATCCTATGAACTTTGGTAACTGTATTACCGACTTTTAGGAACTATCACCATATAAATGTATCACCATCTAAAGTGTAATACTTTGTAATCTGTTTTATCGACCACATAAACTATCACCAAGAATAGTGTAATACCATATAACTACAGATAATATATAAGTAAAGCGATTCTCTAAATAACTAATACAATCCAAACTGAAAAGTAACGCTACAAATTGAATTTTAATTTATACAAAAACTTGATATTAATTAGAACTGAAAACGACCATTAATTATCAGAACAATAATAAATTCCGATATCAAGCTCTATATCGAAAGTATTCCTCAATATAACAGAGATGAAACACTATTAGGCAATTTTATTACCGCGTGTCAAATATTTTTTAAAAACTTTTACAAAGCAGGAGATAACGAACGCAATGTTCAACTTTTACGACCAATAATAAGTAAACTGACCGGACGGGCACTAACACTAATTGCCCGTCGCGACGACCTTGAACAATGGGAAGACTTCAAACGTATCCCAATTGCATATTTCGGCTACCAACCCAACATCAAATATATAATCCGCGATTTGTTAAACCTTAGAATGGAAAGCAACCAATCACCATATCAATTCGGAATAAAATTTCAAGACGTACGAGGTTTTATTATGACAAAATTAAAAATTGAAGAACCCGACCAAAATATTCGACTATTGAAGATAAAAATGTACGACGAAATGGCATTAGACACCTATATAAACGCACTACCTGTACGTTTGTTAGACAACATAAGATTCCTACATCCCTAAAATTTAGAAGAGGCAATGAGTATGATTATAGAGGAAGAAAACGTTATGTTTTACCGAAACAGACTATATAACCCCAACGCAAATAAAAACTACTTACCGATAAAAACCGCGAGAGAAATATCCACGCAAACAAAATTTACATCATTTAACGCACAAACGAATTAACCACGAATTAACAAACTAAATTTGACTAACACAAAATTCAACAATCAATGTTGACAATTTCCGAGACCAACATTTAACTCAAATTTTACAAGACCCACATTTCTACCAAGATTTAACCAACACGTAAACCAGCTAAGGCAAGCATTCTGCGCAAACCACAATAGAAACCCACCGACGATAAATAACGGTAATAATCCCAACAATTACTACAAACTAACTCCTATGGACACTTTAGCTGGTAACACCAGACAAAATACAAAAATATCACAATTCAAACCAAATTATAATCAAAAACGAAACTTCATTTCCGAAGAATTATTCCACCAAGAAGTGGAAGAATTCAATAATCATGACAGGAATAATTATACAAACTCCAGTAGAGACGATGAACCAAATCATTTAGAAAACTACGAATGTGACGGACCATGTGAAAATTACGAAGAGGACGACGAGGAAAATGCGAGCTCAAATTTTCAGTTAGACCGATTCAAATACGACCAAACGTAATTAATTTAAATAATATTAATCAACAAATATTGCCATACATAGAAATACCCCACGCAGAACTCAAACTATTAACCAATACAGAATTTTCAAAAACACTAATTAGCCTCCGAACCGTAAAAAAACATTATTTAGATTTTGTAGAAAGAGAACCCTTTAAAATCAAAACAGCCCATAAAACAACAAAATCCCCATTAAATTCCAAAATAGCAATACCCAAACCGAGCAAAAACACGATTGAACCCAGGACAGAGAAACAAATAAAAATCTTTCCAATCCGGAGAAGAAACACTACAAACGAGCAGGACCTTTGTACTAAAATACGCGAAGCCGTTGGAAGGCTGAGAGAAGACTGTCCGCGTTCAGGTTATCAAAACGAAATTTTTTAAGACGGTGTCGTTTATGTATAAGAACTAGTGGCAGGACATTTGAACATTTGTTGTAAACGATTTTTAAATACATTTGATTATTTTGAGTTCATATTTTGCGAAAATTATAAGTTGGCTATTTCTTACGAATTCTTTAATAAAAGTGGTTCTTGAGATTGTACCTACAAATTACCCAAAAATTTTCTATGTATTTAAAATTAGACCTACCAGTTATACCTTTAAACAAAGTACATAGATTAATGAAGTTTTTTGGCTAGGCGTGCACTTTTTGGTGTTAATACTTTTTTTGATTAATTTCAGTTTGAAAAGCACGCATAATTTTTCATACAACCAAAATTATGGAAAAATTATGATTTTCTCTTGCGATAATAAGTAAATGTTTGAGGAAGTCCTCATTTATTAAACACGCAACATTCACGCATACAACAGAAAACGAACTACCCTCAAAGAGTCAGTATTTCTTTTATTGCAAATTAATATTCGAAGTTCTGCACGATTTTGACACAAAACGCAAAAGTTGTTATAACTTTGAAACCATCAACAATTGGATAACAACATATATAGTTATTTGAATAGGTATTAATCTCAGCTATCAAACCCTTCAATTTCGACCATGTCTTTTGGGACACCCTGTATATATATATATATATATATATATATATATATATATATATATATATAATAGTGTTTTCGATAAAATGTTACAGTACAATTGGGATATTTTAGTCAAAAAAATTCAAACAAAATAATATTTTGCATATATTTAATTATAAATCGACGTTTTGGCTAGGGTTGTTGCCTTTATCAAGATTCTACAAAAAGAACACCACCAATACAGTCATCAAGAAATTTTTTAAAAATTACATAATTGTTAATGCATAAATATTAAAACTATAAAAACCATCCCAAACTTTAGGGTTGTTGTTAGTCATAACTGGTTAAAATGAAAATAAAAATATTGGAGCACCCAAAAGGGGATTATTTAAATTTAATCAATAAAATGATTTGTTTATAGAGTAAACGACCAACCACGAATGAATTAATATAAAACGAGTCTGATAAGAGTGAGAGCGTGTGTTTCACATTTTGTACGAATATTAGTTAAATAAGATGCGCTCTGGCCTTCACGTCATTGTTGAAAATTAAAATTTGACTTTGCAATTCTGTACAGATTGGAATATATTGGATGCAAATTTTGGGTGTCCTGTCTAAAATTTAATGAATTAACTTCATTTCTTATATAATACGCCTCCAAAGAAAGCCTAACCTTATGATTAGTTTCAGAATCTAAAATTCGAACTTCATCATAATTTGGGGTGTGATGAGTCGTATTTATATGTAGTGAAAAGACAAAGCTGTTCTACCCCAATTTTACATCCAACTTATGTTGAATGAGTCTATTCTTCAACCACTGACTAGAATGATCCACATATGTCTTATTACAACAACACGTTATTTTATAAATAGTTTTGCTATATGTATATGAAAATATATGGAAATATCACAGGAATTTAAGTATCTCTAATCGGAATGTGTAAAGTGTTCACTTCTGTTTCAAAAAGCGAAACTAAGTAATGCCTCGCGAAATCATCAGAGATCACCGGTACTTAAAAAATAACCATAACCCGAATCAATGCAAGCGCAATGTTTTGTATAAACAGAAAGATTCAGAGGATTTGTCAATTTCTAAGTTATGGTGTAAAATGTATAGAGCAGGATATACTATATATTTGAATCAACAGTATGGCGTGCCATGTGATCCCGCGAATTATTAGGACCTTCAAGTTCAAACTGTGATAAGCTTGAAACCGGAACGTCATACTAAGTAGTATGGATGATTGTTTTTTACTCTGCCCCGCTTTAATTACTTTCATCGGGAGAATTGGGTTTGGATTTGTCAGGTTACTCATCGTAGAATTTGAGGTGTTAGGGTTGGACTTGCTTCACTCGGATCATCGAAGGGTGCTTAGCACGATGAATGCTACTGCTTGGGTATTAATTTATAGGTTAAAAATTACGCTAACAGGTTATAACAATTTTCTATATAAAATATAGGATACACTATTATTTACGTGTGAAGTTCTTTTCTATACAACTACAGCGAAATGCATTTCGTGTGCAGATAGTTTTTGACTAATTGCTGTGTCTCGATAAGAGTTGTTCCAGGACAATATTTACGTATATACTTTTCCTAATAAATATTTTACGAATATACATATTCAAAACTTTGTGTTAACCACATGACTGAAAGCCGTCCCTTCATATATTTTGGTTTAATTTTGCTTTATACAATGTTATGATTTAACTATCCCGTGTGGGTTCTATAGAATATTTCATATATATATATATATATATATATATATATATATATATATATATATAATGAAATAAAGTTGTATAGACTCTTGGGATACACTCGTTCGTACAAATAAAAACTACAGCGTCAATTTGTAACTCTATTCAACGTTTCGGCATGATCAATTATGCCTTCTTCAAAGACTGAAATTTAGCAATGTTAGTATACAAACTTGAACCAGTGTAGCTATTTGACTTACATAATTACTATGACGTACAAAAATTCCATAAACTAATTTAAAAGTAAATGATTCCATAACAAACGGTCAAATTAATAAAATAAAAACAATAAATTTAAGTACATTAACACAATTAAAAGATTGCAATCTTACTTCATTTATATATATATATATATATATATATATATATATATATACATACAAATTTAAATTTTTGTGGTGTCTACAGGCCTGAAAACAGTCCCCCTATAATTTATGTTTAATTCTTCATATGTTAGGATTTAACCACTCTATGCGGATCATGTAAATATATACTTTTCCTAACGTATATTTTACATACACAAATTTAAAATTTTGTAGTAACCACAGGATTGAAAACAGTCCCTATATATATATATATATATATATATATATATATATATATATATTAATGCTGTAATTATAGGGTAAATTTAGGGATAGGTTAAGTCATTGGGGTCGTAGAATAAACAAGGGAAACTCCCAAGCAACAGAAATTATAGATATATATAGATATATATAGATATATATATATATAGATATTAGAAAAGTAAATGGGTTATTATAAAAATTATTAGTTGCAAGCACACTGTATATAGCAGTATAAACGATTAAAACACATATCCAAGAGTAGCTACTAGCAAAGATTAGAATTTAAAAATGTAACGATACGCATTAAAATTAAATCAGTGAAAAACCTGCATGAATTGGCTAGATGAACATTCAAAAAGTGTGTTAAGATATTATCCTAAACGCACGCAGAAATTATGCATTATTTAAAAGCGTACGTGATCTAAAAGAATCACAGTTGTTCGAAAATCCAATTTATTAGGAAATAAACAAACACCAAATTTATTCGATTCAGATTAGAATAAGGCAACAACAATAACATTACATGATCAATTGAATGAAGATTCCTGGGATTTCCGAAGTAGATGTAAGGTATAACATTTAAATTACGTGACTTAGAGCACCGCTTCATGCAATTAAAATACATACAATTAGTAAACTTTCCAAAATAACAAGTGATAATACACTTGGCCTCGCCTAGCACGTGAAGCCAACGAATCACAAACAAAAGGGGGACGATCCTATAAATATCTGGAAAATTGAATATCGAGCTAGTATACTTTGAAACTGGGCAGTTACTATACTTGAAAGTACTAAATATTTACGTGAATAATAAATTAAATTAACAGTGAAATTCTAGTGTATAATTGTGCAAAAAGTGTCGTACTTCTGAGACGTAAGTAGATAAGATTTAGAAAATTATACCATTTCTAATAATAAATAAAACAGGGCTCTCAATTACTATCTCAATTACCATCTCAAATACCATCGGAATTACGATCTGAATTACAATCTGAACTACAATCTGAATTACAATCTAAATTACAATCAAAATAATGTCACGATTCCTGTTAGAACTTTAAATAACGAGCCACTACAATCAGAAAAACAATTTTGGAGAATGCTGCCTGTACAAGCAAATTGATGGTAAATATTCTATTGCGGAAATGAAAAACCTTTCATTGGAATAAACGCACCAATAATAATTTGGATATCGACTTCAACCCTTAGGAGCACCTGCAAAATCACTTCAGGTTAGAGATTTTGATATGACTTATTTTAAAATTGTTTTATCTCAAACATTTTGGATATGATTTATTTTTAAACTGTTTTATCTCCATAATAATTTAAAGTGTAAGAGCCGACAAATTAGGGTTTTTGGAGTAAATTTGTAAAAAGCATAGACATCCTGAAACGTTTCAATAGGTCTTTAAAGGTAATAGAAAGCTCGTTTTGCTGGCTTGATTTTCTGAAGATATGACGGATGTAAATAATTTAAAAAGGGGAGAATATATTCATGGTCAAGTTGTAAATATTCAATCATTATACTGTGTATTTAGAATTGCTTTATTTAATTGAATCAGCTAGTCGAGGCAAAGAAAATTATAAATTAACATTTCACAAGTGCTTGAGTAACAGGGGCGAATATCACAGCATTTTTATTGCACCCAATCGTAGGGGCTGCGAGATAACACAGCAATATATTTATATATATATATATATATATATATATATATATATATAAAGACAAGTTATTTGCAGTCCGCAATAAGAAAATTGTAAATGAAGTAAGATGTATCTGTAAACAACTCTTATGAAAATAATAAAAGCCATTGACAAATACAAATCGGGCTGGTAGTTATATAGCCATTAACAAAACATTAGCTTTATTTCTTCATAGGGGAGGAAACATCCACTGACCATGGTTTCGGCTAGTTAGCCTCGTCAGAGTGGAATAGTTCCCAAGAACCCTATGAAGTAATCGAAGCTATTATAATGATATAATTTCGAAACAATCACTGTACTATGGCAAAAGTAAATAAAACCGCCATCAGGTGATAAACCACCAACACTACTAAAGTGTGGAAGTACAGAATTGAACCGAAACTACATAATAAATTTTATAAATGACTATAAAAGTACGTCTGCCTTTGAGATTTGCGGAATATTACTGCAAAATTTATTTGCATACGTAACAATCCTTCTCGTGGCGACACCCGACATATATATATATATATATATATATATATATATATATATATATATATATAGGTGTTAGGTCAAATTAAAATCACTAACTCAATCCATTTATTTTAACACTTCAAACATTTCAACCCTAGTTGCGGGTCTTTTTCAATGACATAGTTCTATAAAAACATTTCATTAAAAACTTAGCAGTTATCATCTCCCTTTCGAATGTAAACATGTTAACAGATGATAACTGCTAAGTTTCTAATGTAATGTTTTTATGTTTTTATAGAACTATGACATTGAAAAAGACCTGCAATTAGGGTTGAAACCTTTAGTGTTAAAATAAATGGATTGAGTTAGTGATTTTAATTTGACCTAATACCCAAAAACGGTATATTTATATATTTTGAACGTCAAGAATTGAAAATAATATATATATATATATATATATATATATATATATTATATTTATATATATACAAAGACAAGTTATTTGCAGTCCGCAATAAGAAAATTGTATATAAAGTAAGATGTATCTGTAAACACACTCTTATGAAAATAATAAGAGCCATTGACCAATACTAATCGGGCTGGTAGAACCATTTAAGAAAGTAGGAACACACTCTTGCGTGGCTACCCGTAAGTCACTAATTTGAAGTATGTGCTTAATTCGTGGAGGTTGCACAGTCTGTGGTGGAAGTGAATACGTAGGATAGGTGTGATCATCGTTTAAATCGCAAATCGAAGATATATTTGTCGAAGAAGGGCAGGTTTTGGTAATATTAGTAGGATGACTGGGTTGACGTACAGAAAAGAACGCAGAACCAGAAGCAGAAGAAACTTTGGTGCCATTAGTAGTAGGATGACAGTTCGGACAAATGCGTCGAGTAACTCCCTTATGTCCGCAACAATAGCAATGGAGTACTTGATGACGATTACAGGGTGTCTACACATGATCAGGTTGATCGCAATTGAAGCAAGTGACTTTACGAGTAGAAGTAAGCATACGTATAAGAACAGAAGAGATCACAGTAGCAGTATTTGATCTACCCGTAGGCGTAGGAGGAATCTTAATAGTTCGACCATGTAAAGTAAAAGTATTTTTCTCAATCGTAGCGGACTTGTAAGCTAAATTTGGTTCTAGGTATGTGTGTTTCATTTCGTCTAAAAGCGTTTCGTCACAGTTAGCAGATTGAAATTCTTCGCGTAACAATTAACAACATAGGACCACTTGGTTATTGAATTTTTATAAGCCCTATATAAGATTAGAGCCTTTTTCGGATAGTAAATCGGACGCAGAAGCACATAACTGAGAAGTAGAAACATTGTGCGCTAGACATAATTTGTCAACGTGTAACAAGAATGCGTTCAAAGACATCTAGTCACCACAGGAAAATTTCAAATCCCACTTAGACACTAACTTGGATTAGAATTAGAAATAAGGCAGGCATTGCTATAGGTAATATGACCTAAGGTTCGGTAGCAGGAGGGTGATCCTCTACAGCGTTCGAAACGTGCGAAGGAGCAGTACAATCCTTGAGTATAGGCAGAATTGTAAAATGAATGAACTGACAATGCAATCTATCGTAATTATTACATAGCTCTATAATAGTTACCAACCACTGTCGCTGTTTGTAATCTTCCGCGTCAGAAGCAACATTCATCCGGTTAATTCTACCTTCCAAATGTATAGTGAGTGAAATAATACGTTTATCGTCGACTGTTAAAAAATATTGTCAAAATTTTCGGATTGAGCGTTCAACTTAGTTAAATCTTCAGTCACTGAGTCGTAATCTACTAGAAAATCGAGTTAAGATATAATCGGGTCTGTACTTTCAGAAGATACGCATTTTAAAACGTTCCTGAGAGTTTTTCTATATTCGGTTACAGATACTTAATCATCGAAACCACGAGAGCTTACCTCATATTTAAGTTCGGACTCGTGTAAGCAATCAACGTTTAATTTTCAAAAACCACTAGCCATTTTTTTTTCAGAAATACTTACTTCGAACAAAAGTATACTATAAAATACACACAGTATACTTCCAAACAGGGTAGTATAACAAAAATACCAATAAATAGAAGTCGGTTTTGGATTTGGGCGCCAGTGTTTTCAAAAACTTGAATTGTCAGCCAAATTCTGCTAACTAGGCATAAATCAAAAGGTCTATAGTAATTTCAGTAATAATATAAACACTTTAAGGAGGATGTGTTAGTTTTCATCACGCTATAAATTAAAATGTAAGCATTCAAGATTTTTAATATGTATGAGTGCTTACGGCAGTTGCGAAAAAGAAGTGTGTGGGATTGAATCACGTCAAACAAACAAAAGTTAATTTCTCGGAGCGGCGTTTTAGAAATAGAGAAAGCAACCAGTGATTAATTTCACAAGGAAAAAAATACAAAGTATCATTGTAGTTGCATCTCTAAAGTATTGAATTACAGTTGACGCGTTAAACAAATGCACACTGAAATATGAGTTTCGTGTATCGTCAGCTGAAGGTGCAGTGCGATTTAATTGTCATTAACCACGATGGTGTTTCTGGTGCCGTTTGAAATTTCAGCAATGACTAGAAATAATTGTTAGGTAGTGTCAGAAACCTGGTTTACGAATCTGGCCAACAACTTACATCATCTGTGTGGGAGGAACGTAAAAAGATATTGCAGTAAGTGTTTAAAAATTAAGTTACAAATTGCCTCGCTTTGTTTATTTAAGTATTATATTTAGTGTCTAAAGGACATTTATAATTATTTAAAAGTAATAAGTAGATTACCAGCGTTTGTTTGACTTTATGCAGTTTTGAATTAATAGATTTATTTATACTGTTATTTTAATTACATAAACCCCGAGCAATTCAGGTGTATGCACAGAAAAATTTGAGATGAAACGTTTAGTAATAGTAGAGGTTTCCAAAAAGCGGAGACAAATTTTTAAGTAAAAAGAACGATTTCAGAAATAGAGCAAATTTTAAGTAAAAGGAGGGAATTCGAAAGTCGTAGCCACACGTCGGGTATGTCAAATTTATGTTATGGTATTCCGTGCAAACACGTAGGAAAGCAGTAAAGGCAGCAAAGGTCATTGCCTACACCAAATACCGCAACTAAATGGACAGAAAGGTAGAATCGAAGCCTAAAAGTATTAGATTTAGAGCTAGCTCAACAACGTCGTAAAGTGGTGTGGGCGATACAGAAAGAACAAATTGGAGACCTCAATAAAACTATATTAATTACATACAGTCCCAAAAGACTATTTACAAAAGTCAAAAACACGTTTATGTAATCGTTCGCCACGACGCGATGTACCCAAAGCGCCAATTTACATATAGTGCAATATAAACCTAAACGTTTAAAATAGCGGAAATAAAATCTTATTATCTAAATAAAAATTATATATCTACATACCAGTATAATGTTTCCAGTCCTAAATATGTACAAGAATAGAACATACATAAAATTTACACTAACATCTGTTTTGTCGAATACACCTCGTAAAATTTAAGAAATAGCGTAACATTAAATTTTTAAATAGTATAATTAAATATTAAACAGATAGTTGTTGACGTTGTTACTTTACACAGCAAAGTAAACAATAAAAAAATTTTCTAAGGCAAGCTTTAAGGATAACGTATATAATCGTTCGTATTGTGAGCGTATATTTGGTAGCGTATAGTCTGCGATTTAGTGCGAAATCAACCTCGAAAAACTAAATGTCTATCTTCCAAAACAGCAACACAAATATAGCAGACAGAAAAAATCACTGTACCTTGAGCTATCAGTTTCTTGTTGGCATCATCTTTGGATGAGGAAATGCAGCTGCATTTTTTTATGGACTGAATGCTGGGACCATTAGCTTAATTTCTGCTAGAACAGAAAGCATTTGAATCTCGCGAGCCACGACACCCTGTTTCGCTACAAGGATGTTGTACTGAACATCCCGCTTTCAAAGCATGGTCTGTATTTATAAGAGAAGAATCCCGTATAGGCAAGGTGTTTCGCTTTCAGAAACCTCACCGAAGATCAAGTGTGAGGAATCCTCAGACGGCAGCTGAAAAAATCTTCCAGCTGTACCAGCTTGCCAACTAGGGGATAACGTGTTAATAAAGAATTTTTAAAAAAGGGAAACAATCAAGGACCGTATGCAACAGTAAATTGTTAACGCAATAAATTAGTCTCTCTGGGCTTACTATTGTTATATGAGAGCATACACGTATCAGGTGTTTCAACTATGAATTTTTAACTATATAACGTGTCATAAAATTTTAACTCCTTACCAATTTCACCTTGTAGATTGCTTCCTTCGTTTGCTTCTTTTAAATTTGATTGTTGGTTCAACCGTGAGTTGTCAGCAAGTTCCTTGGTATCAATTAATTCCAACTAGTATCTTGACATTAATCTCATCAGCATTAGGTCTTCAGTCCTGGAACTGGTTAGAAGCGTACCCTCATTGTTTCCTATTCTGAGCTAACCTAAACGTTTTTGAAATTCCTAAAACCTACATCTTTCAATATTTACATGAAATAGTCCGATTCAGGTCACCTTTACCTCTCCATCTTTCCTATTTCTGCTTGTAATATATCCCACAATATTCTCTGATTGCCTTAGAACGTGTCCTGTCTTCGATTTCCCCTCTTCTCTTCGTTTTCCATAGATATTTTTCTTTTCTACTACTTCTAAAACCTTGTTGATATTAACTTTGTCTGGCCATGCTATCATCACCATACATCGGAAGCATCACATTCTAAAAGGCTTCTACCTTTTTACTGTCTGCTATCCACATAGTACTGTGATCCACACATATGCTTTCAACAATTTTCTCCTTGTTTCTATGTTTGTTGACTTTGAATATAGCAGTTGCTTTTTCTTGTTAGATACAGCTCGCTTCCACTTCTGTTATTTCGAAATATATGCCCTATTTCACCAATTTTCAAGCTATGTGAAGGGGGTTAAGCAACCTGCGGCTACCAAGATCCCCCACCACTTGACTGTTTGTTGAAATAATAGTTTTCCAATAAATCCTCTCGCACAACCAACATTAGTTAAGAATATTGCACAGCGAATACCTGTTGTTGTTTATAATGATCATTAGGTTTAAGTGCAATTTTTTTTTCGCCATTAGGTTTTCCGTGTTGGAAATGGTTGGAAGCAAACCTTCATTGATTTCTATTCTAAGCTGGCTTATACATTTTCCTGAGATTATAACGGTCTAGATACAGCTCGGTTCCCCTTCTAGTGTTTTCTAACTGTGTACCTTATTTCACCGATATTCAGTGGTATGTGAAGGGGGTTAAGCAATCTGCTGCGACCAAGATCACCAACATTTAGACATTTGACAAATTAGTAGCTCTCTAATAAACCCTTTCACACAGTCAACATTAGTTGAGAATATTGCAAAACCAACACCTGTAGTTGCTCATAGTAATCATCAGATTCAAGTACAATTATTTTTTCCCATTAGGTTTTCCTCGTTTCTATGTTTGTTGTCTTTGAACATGGTAGATGCCTTTTCTTGTTAAATGCAGCACGCCTGGTGCTAATCTTTGTTTTGGATCTTATGCATTTTTTCTATCTTGTGCTATTTGATTTCCTAGTAGCAGAAATTGTTAAGCTCTTGTAAGTTCTCGTTTTCTATTTATATTCTGGTTTTGGACTTATTTCCCATTGCTTTGCATACTAGTACTTTAGTTTTATTTCTGTTAACTTTCATACCGTACTTCTCTGTTAGAACGGTTTCCATTTCATTAAGAGCTACTTTTAACTCTTTTTTGCTAGATGCCAATACAGCTATATCATCTGCAAATCTAGGCATATATATCTTCTCTTCCTGCACAGTAATTCCAAATGCCTTTCTGCATTCGACAGCATCCATTACATCTTCGACGTACAAGTTAAAAATCAATGGAGATAGTGCACATCCCTGTCTCACATCTTTCCTAATATTTACTTCTCTACGTTCCTGCTCTAATTCTATTACCGCTGTTTGTTCTTTGTATAAACTATGAACTATCAGTCTATACCTAATGCTCATTCCAAACTTTTATGAGTATTTCGAACATTTTTTTCTATTTTACATTCTCGAATGCTTTTTCCAGATCTACAAACCCTATTAACACGCTTTCTCCGTTTTTTTCTCGTCTTCGCCATCATTACCCTCAGAGTTAAAATTGCCTCTCGTGTCCCCATGTTTTGCCTAAATTAAAATAGACCTTCTCCTAGTATTTCTTCAGCTCGTTTTTTCATCCGTCTTTGTACAATTCTAGTTAATATTTTTGATACGTGTGCTGTCAAACTTATTGTTCAAAATTTTCACATCTATCCGAGCCTCTTCTTTTCGTGTAGCGACTATGATGTTACGTTTAAAATCTTTGGGTATTTCGTTCTGTTATTGTCTGCCAAGCAGCATATAGAGTTTCTGCTTACATCCCTAAAATTCATTTTAATTAGTTTGGTAACTCCGTCTGTTCTTATTTCCATCTTGGTTTGTACATCTTTGCACTTTTCATGAATTCGCCGTTCTTTAGCTTTTCTGCATTTGCGAATAATTTCTCATTTTATGGCTCTGTATTTCTGTTTTCCTGCTTCGTCCGGTCTGTTTTTGTATGTTCGTTTTTCTTCTATTAAATTCGGGATATAATTTGTTGTCCATGGTTTCTCATTTTCTTTTTATGTATACCCCAGTATGTCTCTGTCCACCATGTTTAAGCTGGATTTAATGTTATACTATTCTGTTTCTAATTCTCTCGTATCTGAAATTTTCCCGATGTCTTTCAGCAATTTATTTGACTTTTTTCAAATCTTTCGTGGATATCTTTACCTTTTAGTTTCTCACACTCAAAGTATCCTTTTCCGTTCACTTTTTGAAATTTTTAAATTTAAGAGTGACCTTCATACTTACGATATCGTGGTCAGTGTCTGTCTATATCTGCTTTGGGTAGTTTTTACGGTCTTTTTTTGATTCCTATACCGTTGTCTTACAAGAATGAAACCTATTTGATATTTTCCTATATCTCCTGGCATCTTCCACGTGTATCGTCTTCCAGCACGATGTTGAAATATGTTTGTGATGGTTAAATTGTTTTTTATCGCAGAATTCTACCAGACCTAATGATGATGAAACAATTACCAAATAGTCGGCAAGCGAGCAATTTATAACAGCTTTTAGTTTTTGAGTATACCGATCATTTTCTCTTTTGTTCTACACAGTAACTTTGGGTACGGGTATAGTAAAACTTGATGAAATGTAGTCCATTATCAGGAGCAGGAAAACTAGTATCTGCGACAGTCGAGGACTTGAGCGCAATAATAGACCGTGATGCATGAGTAATACAAGTAGATCTCATTCCAATATTGTTTCCTGTGTTTATATTGAGCAGCGGGCAAATTGGTAGCCGATTCAAACTAAGATTTCTGATAATATTGCAGCATGTGGCGGCGTTTCTGTGGGGGTACTAATGAATATAATTCTTTAGCAAGTGTTGAATTTATCAAGCTACACTGAGAAAAGTGATTTGGTTGATACAACCAATTCTGTTGTTTTGAAGAGTAAAGCATTTGATCAAGTATTTTTTAGTCGTTTTAAATGAAACTATATTAACTGAACCGCTTGCAGATGGTTAAACTAACGTCAAAAATTAGTTGACTTAAATTTGTTTGTTTGAATGCATAATAACAGTTGATTAATAAACGAATGCAAAAGTGAATTTCATTCAACATCAGTCGTATTTAATACAAACTAATATTGTCAACAAATTTCATATTTTAGTCCAATACTACATTAATGTTGAAAAAAATCTATTTTGGTTAAATGAATGCTGAAAAAAGTGTCAAATGAACACGTTGTGTGACAAACTGAACTTTGAAACAAACGTACTCTAGCTTGTTGATTTAAATAAACTACGATTGCCACATCAAACGTCGGGTTATTTGTTGAATGCAACGCTATTTAGTACGTCTCCGATGTTGCGTATTGAATGTTCAGCGCGCGCACATTATATCTTTAATATACTGCTAACGTTCGACAGCGACACGTCAACATGGCTTCAAGCGTTACTTCGCATTGTTTATTGTGTTAGTTTCCATAATAGTATTTCAACTCACTGTAGAAATACACGGAAGATAAATTTAGTATGCTGTACTATGTTTAAACAAAATCTCTTCGTCTAAAAATACGTAAGTACCTTCATATAAATTGGTCCCAATTGTCCTTAACTAAATGCAGTTGTTTTTAGCATTCAACTATATAAGCGAACGTTTAACTTCAAAAACCAAAGGCAACCACAAGGAATAAACAAACTTTCAATAATCAGTGTCAGTTTTATAAAATTGAAGTGGAACCTAAACTGAAATATATGCAGGATGAACTAGGGTTAATGTAACATTCAAGGTGAGATTTGATTCAATATACAACTTGATAATGTGACTGAATGAAGTTATTTTAAATCAATATTTTTTTAAAATCTGTTAGGGATGAACAAACTCATTTGTTGATCGCCAAGTTGTATTAAAAAAATTTGATTAAAATAATTGCATTAAATCAGAATCGATCAAGCTGGATATTGAATCAAACTACCTTGGATGTTTAAACTAATTCTATATCTAAACAATGTACAACGCAACGAAATGATTGATTTGACAGCTAAATGTTTTAAGTGAACACAATAAAAGTTTGATTAAACCAAAAATGTTATTATTTGAACCCTTATTAGCCAATTACCTTAATAATTATTATCTACTCAACATATGGGTTAGTTAAACCAATGACGCTTTTTAGTTAGTTGAAAAATTTGAATAGTTTGTTTTAATGCTACAAATCCTTTCAAGTATTTGCTTCAATGATTTTTATATGTAAGTGGGATATTCAAAGTGTTGATTTAACATAACAGTTTATTTGATAAAAGTATTAAATAATTCAAATCAAACCTACAAGCAATTGAAGTAACGATACCTAACATTCAAGTTACATTAATAGCGATTTGAGTAAATGCCATAATTATTGTGGTGCAAATTTAGGTTTGTTTGCTTCAAAATTGGTTTTCCAACATTTTATTATGTTCTATTTAATGCATATAGATCATTGTTTATATACAAACCAAAATTCTAATTGAATCAACTAATTTTCAGTTGAAGCAACAAAATCCTTTTCTCAGTGTAGTTTATGTGTATGACAATCTTGTATCTTTTTATGGTGAACAACTTCCTATTATAAATATTTTGAGAAAGATATGCGCAGTTACCTCAGTTTGCTTTTCCCTTTTTTGGGTATTTTCCTTTTGCACTTCCTGGATCAAACCTTCTCCCTTAGTATCGTTTGCGTCAAGCCATTACTTTAAAAACAGTATGCTACACATTTTGAAAGCCATCTAAGAAATAAAATTAATATTCGCATTATGGTTTATTGTAGACAATTGTGAAAGCTTGAATGAAGAACTTTGCATAATACAAAGTTGGTTTAGTTAATATAAGCGAAAGTAGTGCATTAATTTTGAATCTATTTGAAAAGGCACGTTTGTGTGATAGATGAAGGAACTTAATACATACAAGTATCTTTTTTAGGTAATTAATTGCAAAGATATGTGTTTTTACATTTGTAAGTTAGGCGAAAGATCATAATACATTCAGGTACCTTTTTTAATACTTAATCGGGAAGATAGGTATTTTATAACATATTTGGAGATCGTAATAAAACTGCATGAACCAAATGATGTTAAAGCTTACTCAAAAAATGTACTGCGAGACCTCAGAGGCGCTTTTGCTCCTTCATAGTCAAAATCGTTAGCAATTAACCATACCATTTCTTGACACCAAGTGGTACCTTAAAATATCTTTTATTAAACAAAAAATAGTATATAGTTGATCATAATTACCCGAGCGAGGAATCCCCGAAATAAAAATGTCATCTTGACGTACTTGAAAAATACGATTTTGTTCAGCAAATTCCGGATAGGAAATTGGTAAACAAATATTATCTTCACCTATTTCAACATAAGCTGGTCGCAGATGATACGTAAAGGTTTTATTTAAGAGTCTATCAATTTTGGTGTCGTTACGAATTACACGTACTTCTTTATAAGCCATTCTAATTATAACACGCGGTCGCTTTTACTACTTTGAAATATTGAAATCAGTATTTTGATTGGCAAGGGTGCTGCTGAAATAACAAAATCAGTATTTTAACAAGTAGTAGTTAACTATCTTTTTGAACTCTGGGTAAAATAAATAAAAATGTTGACCTCCGATAAGTACGATATGCAATAGCATTATCTTATGGCCATATAGTTAGAGACAAAATTATTGATTAGCAAAGATAAAAGTTTTTTATAGGTTAAAGTTCAAGTTGCGTTGTGATATTTGGTATTGAATTATTCCTCTTTTAAGGCAACGAATAGAAATAGCTCTATTCTACATGATGTTTGACATCAATAAGGATATTAATTTTTACTGTTTACTTCAATAAAAAGACATATGAACAGTAAAACAATTTTCTTAAATATAATTTACGTTTTGATTACACCACACTTTTCATCTTCCCTTCGGGCCTAGTGCCCCTTTTGTGATCTAGATGTTATGCCGGACTATTTTTTGCATCCGAATTATTAAATATAATATGTGTTGTCCATAGAATGATTTAAATTTAGTTTCAATTTCAAGCATTTTACGTACTACTAGTTTTTGTGCAGTGGTTGATTTCCGTGCAGGTTGTTACGGTAACACACGGATTCCGAAGGTAGTACAAACCAGAAAGGAAAGGTCAAGTAAGAAAAACTCCCGCGAGTTACCGTAACGTAACGAGAAAAGCCAAAGATATGCTAATTCAGACGAAGATTGTGGTGGGCATAAGGATAGTTAAGAACTCGACTCTACCTGCTGAAATAAAAAGCATATCGGTTATTCAACAGTTAAGGACATCTCGCTTGTCCGTCTAATAAACCATAAAATAAAACAGGAACACAGTAACATAACAGTAACAGTACCGTAATTTATTTAACCAACTTAAACGGTAAACATGGCGGTACTAAGCCGCTATAAATAATAATAAATCCTAAAACACTAAAAATAACTGATATGAGCTTGCAAACAAAGGGGAAAAAGACATTGTTAAAACTACAATGCATTTAAAATTTCCTGCACCAAAATATGTTTAACAAAATAAGAGTAATGCAGGAATATAATCTCTAACTGTAATAATTATTCATGCAATCTTATTAGTTGTTTGAATTTTGAGATACAAAAGGACAAAGAGACAAAATACAGGGAAATGCTTTTAGTAAATAGTTCCTAGTGTATATAAAGAATAATCACTGGTAAAGTTAAGTTGTACAAGAGCACCAAACAATAAACTGATTAGTTGGTAGTAAAACCGTTAATTAATATGTACTAAAATTTGAACTAAGTATTGTAGAGGGTGGTCTCGTACTACCAAGACTCTGAATAATAAGCAAAAGAACCCACAAAAGACAGCACATTTTGGAGACATACGAGATGTACGCTGACACAATTTTTATGTCCGCTTAGAATAAATTTGCGAGTTTCAAAACAAAATTGTGCATAAATGGAGCATATTTTGAATTAAGGTGCCATATATTCGATTGAAATATTATTACTTGAAACGCCAACCACGGTGCAGTAACATGTGGCTCGCTTGCTTATAACCGGTACCAAATTGCTTTCCTCTACAACTATCCAGTAGCTTATGACAGGTTTAGTTTCCCTATCCTATCCAAATAGGCAGCATAACACTCCTAAGAACACCCCATCAGCGCAACGGAACGGATAAAAGCAGTAGGCATAAAATTCACCTAAACCGATAGGAATAACATAACACCATGGAACGCGGACAGATATCTAAACAAGGAAAAAAGGCTAAAAATAAAGTTTCTGTTAGTCACTGGACACCGAATACGCACCAATACACGCAGGACGTAAATTAAGAAGCAAAAACGTGTATTGTTTTGTTAAACATTTGCAGGACAAAACACAAAACAGTAACATATATGAGTGGAGCAACAATTATGAGTGATTTATAAATTTATATTGCAAACCAGAATTTCCCATTAGTTATCCACATCAGACTCGACAACGCGAATCGAAAGTTCAAGGTATGTTGTTTCGTGAGCAACGAAAGGAAAATCGCTTAGTACAAAGTACGGACTATCAACAATTACGATAGTAATGTATGTGGAATCCGTTTCCAAATTTATACATAAATTTACAAGATATTTGGAATTTAAAATATTAACCAAATGAACAGAACACCATATCTACATATTTTACCTGCATGAATCAAAAGAAGCTGTCATTTATAATAAATAGCCGAATAGAATCATACAGCGTATGGCAAAATAACTAAGGGGGTTATTATAATTTTTAAAAGAAGTCGGAATGGTTGTAGAATAAATAAATTCATGAATCAGTTAAGGGACGTTGTAGTTCATTCTAAGGAATGCAGAATCAGTTCGGAAACAAACACGGAACGTAACAAATCCCCCAGCTAAAGTAATAGGTCGGGGTGGAAACAGAAACAAAGGATGAAACACCATAATCACAGCACGGACCAAATCAAAATTCTTTCAAGAGGAAGTACCACGACAATCAGAGACAAAAACAAGCAAATGAACAAAATACAACAAAAATATATTTCTGTTTGATAGACCAAAGTACCGGATCAGATCCAAACAGGGAAAAAAGAGGAAGAGGACAACAATCAACGATTCAGGCCAAAGGTATTAACAATAGAAGCAAGAAGAAGAAACAGAAAGAAAAGAAAAATAGGGAAGACGGGTAATAAGAAATTAACAAGGACGAAGAAAGAACGGAATCAATACTGCAAAAAGTCGTCAAAGGATGTATGTGTTCGCAGAAAGAAACGTTTAAGCTTTCAAACCTCAAGAATAGAAGTGGTTTCCGCAAAAACCAAAAAGTAGGAAATGAAAGAAGGAAAAGATGTAGCAATAACTAAAGTAAAACAGAATTGTCTATTCTCAAGTATGCACGGGAACGACAAGAAGGAGTTGGTAAAACAAACGACGTACTTCAAACTGTGGCAACCATGAGTTGTTTCAAACAAATAACCAAGGAAAAGAATTGCTACAAAGACCAAAATTTCGACAAAGTCCTAGCTTTCAAAAAAACGCAGAAAGGTCTAAGAAGCATATCACACGAACGGGTGGACGATAAAGCAAGTCATTACAAGAACCGACAACGAAAAGGACTAAGCGAAGGAAAATGGGAATAGGTAGTTTAGGGAAGAAAAAAGAAAAGTTGACACAATTACGGGTCATCTGATCCGAGCGAGGAATACCAGGACAAAGCACCAAAGCATAGCATATGTGAGTAGAACGACAATTAAAAGTGATTTCTAAATTTATTTTATAAACCAAAATTTCCCATTATCCACATCGGACTTAATAACACGAATCAAAAGTTAAAAGTATGTAGTATAGTAAGTAACGAAAAGAAAATCGCCTAGTACAAAGTACGGCTACCAACCATTACGATAGTAATGTATGTAGAATTAAATTAAAAGGAGCTGTCATTTATAGTAAATAACTGAGTAGAAACTTACAAGGTGGAGCAAAATAACTAACGTGGTTATTTAAATTTTTAAAAGAGGTCGGAATGGTTGCAGAATAAATAAATGACCATAAATAAGTTAAGGGGCGATGCAGTTTATTCTAAGGAATGCAGAATCTGTTCGAAAACAATCACGGATCGTAACAGGTGGGATGGGGCGGAAACAGCAGGTTCCAAAATTATAGGGTCTGCGAATAAACATCTAATAAAGTAATAATGATTTAATATAATTTTTAAGTTTTGTAGCAACCTCAACATTAATTTGGCCTTCTGGATACTCGTAGTATTGAGCTTCAATATACATTTTACTAGTATATGAAATACAAACACTTCTTTTGGTCAACGATCAACGACCAGTTTTTTTATTTATTCTCGTTTTGGTTCGTGTACTACCGGAAAATTAAAGCAGACCCATTTCCCTACTTTGACCTAACGTTTGAGAACATGCTTTGGCCGTACTTAGGAATTTTATTACTGTCTTGCAATGCGGAGACTTTGCGCACCCCAAACGGTTCCCACAGTTCATTCGGATTCGGTTCATTCTTCCTTCGAGCCGTTAGACGCGATGTCCGGATGTTTCCTGAATTGCTGCATTCTCCGCCTGGTTTGTAGTTCGCCTCTTCTACGGTCAGCCCGTGACCTAAATTTCGTTTCTGACACTAGTCTCGGGGATGCAGCATATTGTTCAATTGGGAAATTTTGCTGCGAAAGTAAATTGATGGTGAATGTGTGCGTGTGCGGTTGCGTGTACGTGTGTGTCTGCGTGTGCGTATGCTTGTGCGTGTGTTTATGTGTGTGTTGTGCTGTGAGTGTATGTACCTCAGGTCCTAACCATCGGCAGCAAGTTAACAACTATAGTGCGTTTAACGAACAGATTCAGTAAATGCTCCGCCCATAAATCAGCGCCAAGTTTAAATAAAGATTTTGTATTGGTTGGCCGGATTCAAACAACCACGAATTTCAATTTGTAACATTAACCTACAAATGTCAATTACTTTTTGGTGTTTGTCTTTGCTTTATTTTTTGTTCACTCGTCTTTCGTAGTTTTTGCTCTTGTACTTTTTTTTTCAAAAACAGTATTTTTCAATACTTATTACATTTGTGTAGGTTATTTACAATTAATTACGTGTAACATGGATCAACAGGGTCGCTGTAAATCAAGCTTATGCTCAGTTTGTACTGCGCAACTAAGCTCATCCTATTATTTTAATTACTGAATCTGTTCGTTAAACGCACCATAGTGACGTTTTTGTCCGCAGCGTCTGCCGTCTTTCTTAGTAATTACATGGTATGTACTTTTGAATTTAAGTATTAAAACTATCATGGCCAACCCTAACAATGTTCCCCCTTATCAACAGAGGGAACCAATGCCCAAACCGCAACTCAAATATACTGCCATTTGTACAGAAAAATATAAGTTTGTCATTTGTTTGGCATCAAACACGTTGTCTAGCGGCTATTCTGATAGCTTCCTCCTATATCAAATCATAAAAATAATAAAAACCAACGTTTTTGTGAATTATTCGTTTCAATTTGGATTGCATTTAATTAGGTAAGCATAGTGCTTAAGTGTATTATATCAATATGGCGTGTTGCCTCTAAGAACACTTTTACCGTAGTCCTAAACCTTGTATATACACTATACAATATATTATTTACAACGAATCTAAATATTATTTTACAATATTATTAAAATATATGCAATTCAAATTAGGTAATGTTAACCGTAATATTTAGATTATTCTCTATAGGATAAGCTGGCTGCTGCATTCCTGACTGTCACCCACTCAAGAAGCATAGTCATCCTCGCTTATTCAACCAAAAAAAAAACCACAAATGTTCCTCGGGTGGTTGAGCATTACTGATGATCGATGCTAAATTGATGTAAATAAACAGAAAATATATGAGAATAAAAGAATGTGTTCAAAGAATGTCGTTTCACACAACTTTGGACAAAATAAAATTTTGAAAAACACTCTTTTTTTTGTCAAGTGAGTACATATATATAAAACTACAACGATACCAATTTTTTTAATTATTGTATTCAGTATAAATTTAAGTAGGAAATGTTATACCAAACATGTATATTTTCTAAATTTGTTTTGTTTCTAAATACAAAAATGATTTATTTTTAGTATTTATTTTTGCATATGGAGACACATTATAATTAGTTATGCTTTAAAACTATTTTAAATGTTTTTCTTTATGTCTAGTTGAAATACTATGCGCATAGGTCCAAGTTTCAAGGTTTATTCATTTACATATTACCATACTAAATGAAATACAGACACAAAATCCATCAAGTTTCGATGTTTACTACTTCTTTGTTATATTTTGAACAATAAATCAGTTTAAATTTCAGAAAATGCTTTGAAACAAGTAAATTTCAGTATTGGAACTTGATTGATTTTGTGTCTCTATTTCATTTACTATCGTATTTTTAAAAGTATAAAATTTGAAATTGTCGCCAGATACACTATCTTCATTATTTTTCTCCTTAACCGCTAGACGATGTTTTACTCGGTCGTTTTTATTACCAAGGTACTTTCATTCTATCCCTGGTTAAATTTTTCTATGGTACTCTAATATTGTTTTTAGTGTTATACAATAAATAAATAACACTGTATCGCAACAACTCTAGTCATTACCCAATTACAATATTAGATTAACATTATATAAGCTTCTGCTAAAGAAATGATACATAGGTATTAAGATCATGGTAGACTGTTACGAGATAAAGTGAGAAATCAGCGTACTTATTATTGACGTTGGTTTACGCTAGTTGATAGACGTGGTTAGAAGTTGAAAATGCGCAACTGCAAAATCCTTAAAAAAACTCCATTGTATCAATAGCAATGTACGTGCTTAATTCTTAGTTTAATACACACATTGTATGCCTAAATGCTATTGCAAAATGGGTTAAATGTTTGTCAAAGGAAAGTGATATGGTATTGACAAAGATATCGAAGACGTACTATGACACGTAAAAGGACATAAAACTTTAATAATTACGGAAGATTTTAATGCAGTGGTAGGTTAGGGTACGGAAGAAGCGGTAGTAGGTTTATTTGGTATAGGCACGAGAAATGTCAGGGGTAATATCCATCACAAATACATTATTTCAACATCATGCTAGAAGACGATATGCGTGGAAATTGCCAGGAAATATAGAAAGATATCAAATAAATTACATTCTTGTTAGACAACGGTTTAGGAATCAAGTAAAAGGAATAGAAAAAGAGCACGTTGACTTTGAGAAACTAAAAGATAAAGATATCCACGAAAGATTTGAAAAAGTAAATGAATTGCTGAAAGATATCGGGAAAATTTCTTATACTAAGCAAGTAGAAACAAAATGAAATAATATTAAATCTAGCTTAGATATGGGAGCCAGAGATATTCTGGGATATACACAAAAAGAAAATAAGAAACCATGGATAACAAAGGATATCCTGAATTTAATAGAAGAAAGACGAAAAAACAAAAATAGATCAGACGAAGTAGGAAAACAGAGATACAAAGTCATAAAATGGGAAATTATTTGAAAATCCAGGAAAACTAAAGAACAATGTATTGATGAAAAGTGCAAAGAGACACAAACTAAGATGGAAATAGGAAAGACAGACGAAGAATACAAACTAATTAGAATAAATTTTAGGGATATAAAACCGTATAGCAAAAATATAATGGAAGCGGGAAGAAACGTCATTATAGAGAATGTAGAAAAAGTAAATAGATGGCAAGGATATATAGGAAATTTATATGCAGGAGAAGAACTAGGAGCAGCAGAACAGGAATTAGATATTGAAGAGGAAGGCCTTGAATATTCTATACTTAGAAATGTGTTTGAATGGGCATTAAAGGGTCTGAAAAATGGTAAATGGTTGGATACAGATAAGGTGCAAAGAGAAACTCTATAAACCGCTGGACAAGTCGTAATAGAACGTCTCTTTCAACTTGTAAGCTACATGTATGAAATAGATGAGATTCCCAAAGAATTGAATTTCGAACAATTAGTCAGACAGAACATGTGTCAAAGATATTAACTGGAATTATACAAAGACGAATGGAAAAAACGAGCTGTAGAAATACTAGGAGAAGATGAATTTGGGTTTAAACGATACAGGGGAACATGGGAGGTTATTTTAGCTCTAAGTGTGATAATGGAGAAAACAATAGAAAAATGGAAAAGCGTGTATACAGGGTTTGTAAATCTGGAAAAAGCTGCTGCGGGTATTTTTAAGTGAACGTCCAATTTGAACGCCGGAAATTTTATGACAAAGTAAATGATCAGGTTGTCATAAATCAAGGGGAGGAAGGGGAGTGCAACGGCTAACGAGAGTCGGAGAGTGGGGGGGGAGCAAGAAAAATAAGGATAACCGCAACAATTTACCTAGCTGAAAAATAAAATACAGTATTAGCACAAACATAAAATAAAGATAGATATTTATCAAATAGCAGAACACCAGTCCGCTCAAAGAATATAACTATATATTATATTTAAATATAGAAATTAATAAGAAAAAGAAATTCATACACAACGCTAGTCTGCATAACACCTGTGGGAATTTCCCAAAGAACTATGTGTAGAACTTTTACTTTTATATTTTTTTGTGTTTCTGTAAAATAAAGAAAATAATCATAATTATACCTGGGGTTCACAACCCCAAATAAAAAAGTAAGATATAGTAATTTCACTCTAATAAATAATTATACAATGCTTAACCGAAACAAATTGACTTTTGTAATATATCAGTAACAATTATCAAATTACCAATTATCATTATTTTCACAATGTTTCCGGAAATTAGGCATAGTAGCATTTATTATATAGTAGAGTTAATAATATTGTTCAGTAATTCAAAGAACAAGTTCGATATCTGAAAATATGAAATGGCCCAAAAGAAAAACATTAATCGGCCGACTGGGACGGAACTCGATAGTACTATCGTTTGTACCGCTTACCAAAATGAATAGTTATAACTTGTCTGACTGCGGGTCAGAAGCAAAACCCTAGTTAACATAAATTTACTACTTCATTCATAATTTTCACGAATTTAGTATTTCTTAAGAATCTGATAACAGAACAGCCGATTGTAGCGACGTTAACATTCACAGCACGCGACGGCGTTGCTTAATTCGATAGGTTTCTTTAGAAATTCCGCCTGCGCTATCTACATAGAAATGCGCGAAGTAGTATTGTCGCTGCGTACCATTTCACTAAGAATGGAAGAACTAAAAGTTCACGAACAGTAGGACTATTTTAGATATACGAATCAGTCTATAGGCACTTAAGTGTTCAAAGTACGAAATTTTCGCTCAACAGGGTATAAGTAGATATACATGTTTTCGGTGACTTGATGTGCAGCGTACAACCAATTTAAAGTAAACGTTCTACGTATAATATTAAACCGTAGGTAGACCAAATTAATAACAGCCTCAAGGTACGTTCAACATGCTTGAGTTCAAGGTTCAACTTCTACAATACGTAAGACATAAAAATCAAACAGGTACTTATCTGAAACTACGTTGAATGTAGCACATACTCACAAAACTATACTCGTACTTTTTAAGTGAAAGAGCACTTATTTCTTTCATTTTTTAAAACATTTAGTACAGAAAGATAAATATCAACGGCGTGGTATGCCACGTAGTTCGTACCACACCTTACTTTTCGAAGGATCCCGCAACAATAATCAAGTTTTCACAGGTGTTTTCTTTAACAACCTGCTATGGATAACTAGAAACAAATAATACCAACTCATTATAATAGGACGCATTCGCCTAAGGATGTGTTTCAATCTCGATCATCTAAACACACTATCGAATCGTGGAGAGTGAAAGTCGATAATCGCGTAATATAATATAAAGAGATTATTCGCAAGCGAGTTGATAAATATAATGAATAGAAATAATAGCTATAGAAATGTATTTACGAATTGAGTAAAGCGTAAAATGTTGAACTACAAAAAATGCACGTTACAAAGCATTCGACAATGGAAAATGGAAAAATATGTTCGAAATACTCAAAAAGATTGGAATAAGTTATAAGGATAGACGTATAGTACATAGCTTAAACAAAGAGCAAACAGCGGTAACAGAATTATAGCAGGAATTTTTAACTTACACATCAAAGAAGAGGCAATGTATACTGACTGGCAAATGCAGGAAGACAATTGAAATTATTATGCAGGGACAAATGATTGATATGATTAGATTTGCAGATGATAAAGTGGCATTAGCATCTAGCATGGAAGAGTTTGAGGCTGCCCTTAATGAAATGGAAACAGTTCTAAGAGGAGATACGGTATGAAAATAAACAAAAATAAAACTAAAGTACTAATATGCAAAGGGGAAAAAAATAAACTAAAAACGAGAATACAAATAGGTAACGAGAACTTACAAGAGGTTAAGGATTTCTGCTGCCGCAAGCTGCTTAACCCCCTTCCCATACTACTGAGTATCGTGGATATAGGATAAATAATTGTAAACAATAGAAGGGGAACCGAACTGAATCTAACAAGAAGAGCACCAGCTATGTTCGAAAACAGCAAACAGAAATAAGGAGAAAATTGTGGAAAGCATATGTGTGGAGAACTGCACAGTACGTCTATGAAATAGGGACAGTAAGAGATGCAGAAAAAGAAACGGTGGAAATTTTTTGGAATGTTGTGCTTCGGATGTATGAGGATGATAGATCGACACACAAAGTTAATAAATAAAGAAGTTAAAGAAATAGTTATAAATTCAAAATAAAGTCGTAAGAATTATTATGGATGATATCGATAATGCTAGAGACGAGGTTAGGATAGTTAATTTAAATCAGGAAACGTGTGAAAGGGAAACGAATGATAAAAATACGGATTTAGGTTTAAAGATGCAGGAAATTGAAGTGAATTGTAAGATAGGATTTAAAGATGTAAATAGAGAATTGGGTACTTTAAAATCGGACTTTTGGTAGGAATAAGGTGTAATATATTAGGGAAATCGTTAGGCTAAATCAACCAGAGATATCAGTAGAACAATATTCTAAATTTTACGGATATAACAAGCTGAATCCAAAAATATTGTTAAATAATATCAAAACATTAATACGGTGATCAACGGACGAAAGATACAATTTTCACATTGTTAGATCAATGTTAAAAGGAGGCTCGGAAATTTGGTTTGGTTTGATAGAGAGTGAAATAGGAACATTTCAGGAATTTGAAGACAAATTTTTAAGACACTTTTGGGAGGACAATCAGCAATACAAAGCAAGAGATAATTTAATTATAGGCAAGTATACTCAAAACTTAGGTGGGACACCAGAATTATATGCCATACAAAAATTTAATGTCGCAAAGCAACTAGATCCTCCGTTGGAAGAAAGACAAATAACAAAATACTTAGCAGGGCATTTTGGAGATGAGGTGAGACAATATATTACAATTCAAAATATAGTAGATCGAGATATATTCCTGTAATATTTACAACGCTGTGATGAGTTGGGACAGAGTCGTATAGTGGAAAATAAAATGCAAAGGCAACAAGTAAATGTGGCTAGAACACAAAGGAGAGCAGAAACTAATAGATCGAATTATCAGCGAAATAGCAGCAATTATAAGTAGTGGGGTAAGGCCGGTCCGAATTCAAAACGTGCTCACACGTATTTTACATATGTAAAATACACGTGCACCGTCTTGAATTCAGACCGGCCTTATATACTTTCAATGTAAAATAGTTGTGAAAACATGAATTCAGACCGGCCTTATATACTTTCAAATGTAAAATACTTGTGGGCACGTTTTGAAGTCAGACCGGCTTTATATTACTTTCAATGGAACATACATACTTCAAAACACACACACACACGTATGTTAAAAAATGTAAGTGCAGAGAAAATGTGTGTAGCTGCTAGAAGCAAAATATCGCATTCAAGTCAATTGTGTTTAATTAAAGTGGATTCTGATTTATGTTTTTTACTTATGTTTAGAGACTGCAAATACACATGGGCCGGTTTAATTTCAAAATGTGTGTTCACTCTTGTGATAGGTTGAAAAGTAGGTTGGCAAAGTACGCAGATGGTGGTAATCTGCTATATAAGGAGATTGCTCCTAATATTAATTTAATTAGTCGAAGTTTACTGCATATATTTACATACCTACATATACAAACATGTATATAATTGATATTCAGGAATTTAAATACAAGAAAAACGAGTGTGTGTGCAAAGAAATTGCGGTTTTGGACTTGTTGTTAGGTGATGTTTGGCATCAAATTTTTAAACTTCCAATGCAGTCTAGTTGTTTGAGTCAAGATCATATAAAACATAATGACTGGGTGACAAGGAATATTCATGGTCTTTCTTGGGATGAATCTTCAACGGTTGGAATGGTGTCATCATATACAGCGCTTTATTTGAAGCAAATTATCCGACCCGGTGAAGAAGTATTTGTGAAGGGTCTAGAAAAGAAAAAATTGATTGAAACCTATCTAATGCAAAACGTTGTAACTGATATGCTTGCACTAGGTTGTCCTAAGCTATCGGAGTTAAAAATCAACAATCGTTTAATATATAACATCCATTGTTGTAGACATATCAATATAAATCTGCAATGTGCTAAACAAAATACCTTTTTATTAAAAGAATGGTTTGATAATAATAAAAAACAATAGAAAGATTGTGTCTGTATTATTTATTTTAATATAATTTTACAATGTTAGCCTTATTAACTATTATTATTTTAACAACTTCTAGCAAACATTATTTTTATCGATCCAGCTATTGTGTACGTTAGAGAAGCCTGACCATTTTACAAAGACTTTATTTCCACTCTTTCTTAGGACTTTTTCTACCAGGTAAATTCCTGGATGTTTAACCTTTTACAACTCCATTTCATAAAATGCACCTTTGATTTCTTTCTCGTCTTGATCTTCTAATATAGATGTTGTCGGATTGGTTACGTTTACCTTTTTAATCTTAAAAATTTCATTTGACCAGTTTGGCGTGTAACCTTTCGTAAATGCTTCCCTGTGTTTACTAATCCTCACACAGTCTTTAATTGAATATTTTGGTATTTTGGTTGCAAGTTTGATGTGGGTAAATGATGATTTAAGAATAGTTTTTCTATTTGATTTATTAACTTTTACAGGTTTGGCTCCGATAGTATTGTGAACTGTATTGTTGTATTGTTTCACAATATCGCTTAAATTTTTTATCCAATTGTAAGAACCATTCAGCTTAAACAAGCGCCACATTTTTCCCTATAAAGTTCTAATTACACGTTCAACAATACATGCTCTCTTTGTAAAAAAAACACTATAATGGTTTATGCCACATGTCTGCATTAAGGATTGAAAGTGTTTGTTATAATATTCTTTACCAAAATCAGACTGCAAATTTCTTGGTGGATTTTTAAATTTATTTAAAATTGTCTTTATTGCAGCAGTGATATCAATACCCGTTTTACTTTTAAGTGGTACAGCCCATAGGTATTTGGAGAAACAATCAATAACTACTAAAATGTACGGACAGTTGTCCGCTAATGATTACCTGTAATAATTCTAAAAGTACTGGGAACGGACTGTTAAATACTGTAATTAACAATTTACCATTTGAAGCGCATATTCCGGGTTACAAATTTTGCGGTCCGGGTACAAAACTAATCAAACGGTTAGCTCGGGGAGTAAAGGGAATAAACAAGTTAGACAAGGTTTGTAAGGAGCACGATATTGCATACTCCAAAGAAAAGGATCTATCTAAACGCCATCAAGCAGATTCGAAGTCTTTAGGTGAAAAAGTAGCAGCATTTGGAGTAGCTACCGCAATGAAAGCTAAAGTAAAACTTGGTATGGGTGCCTGTGCATCACTGAGAACAAAACATATCAATAAAATAAGAAAACTGATAAAGAAACGTAAAATAAGAAGTACGCTAGGTATTAAAAGTATTATCAAACAAGCACGTACAGCTTTAAAAAAGGCTAAAGGATCTAACATTATGGATGCAATCAACATAGCAATTAAGGCCGCCAATACAGAAAAACAAACGAAGCATATTAAATCAGCTCGTATTATATCAATTCCTAAAACAGGAGTTTTTCTACCACTAATACCAATTTGTGCAGGCCTAAGAGCCCTTGGTACTCTTACTGGAGGTGCAGCTGCTGTTGCAAAAGCAGTTTCAGCTACTAAAATAGCTAAGGAACAACTAGCGGAAAAACAACGTCATAACAAGGCAATGGAGGACATTGCAGTCGGAAACGGCATGTACATCAAACCTTATAAAAAAGGTTTTGGTTTCTTTTAGCCCCTGCAAAACCTCAAAGGAACGCAACTTGATTTTACCTAATCAAGCACTAAGCAATGTAGAATTAATAGTTTGTTAAGCAATTAGAAGTACCATATTTCCGTTGAGTGTTCATGAGAAACAATCTTCCCAAGAAAGTTAATTTAAAAGAATGTGGTATAATTAATTTAGATGGAATAGAAGACTTAGGTACGCATTGGACCTCTTATAAAAAGTACGGTAGTAGCGCTATTTACTATGACAGCTACGGAGACCTGCAACCGCCAACAGAGTTGATAAGTTATTTGAATAGCGGGGGTAAATGTAAAATTCTTTATAACATTAACCAAGAACAATCGTACGGTACTGTGTTTTGCGGTCATTTATGCTTACAATTTCTACGTAGTACATAGAACTGCGTACGAAGTTGTCATGTCGTACACTTTTACTCTAACGGGAAACACTTCAGTTTTAACAAGCAATTTTAATCCGCCTATAAACTTGGATAATGATTCGGAGTACGTATTAGGATTAACAAATTTTGAGTCTTATAATACAATTCCAAACATAGAAAAAGGAATAAATAATAAATTTTATTATGGATCTAACGGAGAATTCATAGAAATACCCGAAGGTGCTTATGAGATTAGAGAAATTAGTAAATATCTTCAAAAAGCTTTAGGCGATAAAAGATGGCATGGTCGTATGGAACAATCACAAAGCGCTAGAAAAACACCAGTGTATATAGAAATTACAGCTGACAATAATACACTTAAATGTAGTATTAAATGTAGTGAAGATGTGGATTTTACCAAAAAGGATTCAATTGGTTCTCTACTCGGTTTTCATCCACGAAAATTGCTAGCATATGCCACACATCAAGCAGACTACGCGATCAACATTTGTAAAGTGAATGCAGTTTTAATCGATTGTAATATTGCAAGTGGATCCTATTTAAATAGTAGACCAGCCCATGTAATACATGAATTTTTTCCTCAAGTACCTGCAGGTTTTAAAATTGTCGAGTGCCCACCTACGATTATATATCTACCAATTAGGTCACGTATAATAAATGAAATAATAGTTAAAGTGTTAGATCAAGATGGAAATTTAGTTAATTTCATAGGAAAACTGCTAACTGTAAGGTTGCATTTAAAAAACATCTGCAATAGCCATGGGTATTAAGTATAATGCACGCAACATGTCAAGAATTGCTATAAATGCTGTAAATTTCGAAGCAATCGACACTCGATTAATTGTTTAAGACCGCTAACAACACAAAACCGTCAGTTTCTACAATCGTTAGGACTGCTTTATTTAATTAAAAAGTAGAATGAATAGTGAAATACTGAACGTGCGTGAAAAAGTTTACTTCGACAATGCAATTGTTAATATTGAAAAAAAACATACTCATCAACCTTATGCTAACACATCTTTAAACAATAATGATGAAATTCGAATCCCTATACAACAACAAGATGTATACACCTTACCATCGAAGAGCATGCTGTACATAGAAGGCAAATTAATTAAAACAGATGGAACGCCGTCTCAGACTGCAAAGTTTGTAAACAATGGGGTTTTGCTGCTTTTTGAGGAAATTAGATATGAGATTGGTGGTGTCATTGTAGATCGTGTTCGGAATCCTGGATTAACGTCTTTAATGAAGGGATATGTATCATATAATAGCAATCAAAGTAAACATTTACAAAACGCTGGGTGGTTTCCTATGGATGATTCGCAAATAGTTGATACCAATGGGAATTTTAACGTTGCAATTAACCTTTCAATGGTTCTCGGATTATGCGAATATTTTAAAAAAATTATTTTAAACCTCCGCCATGAGTTAGTTTTACTACTTTCTAGTTTTAATAATAATGCTATAATTAATTCTACACCCGATGAGGAAATAAAAGTTGTTTTAAACAAAGTTTTATGGAAAATGTCGCATGTAGCCGTTGATGATACTCAACGAATTAATTTAATAGAATGCGTTGCACAAAATTAGGATTTGCATATTCCGTTTATAGGATGGGAGTTGCATGAATATCAACTTCTACAAGAAACGCAACGTCATACATGGAACATTAAAACAACAACACAATTAGAAAAACCAAAATTTGTGATTGTTGGTTTACAAACCAACCGAAAAAATAGATAAATGAACAATTACAGTCGTTCTGATCATTGCTATTTAACCAACATGAAACTCTATGTATATTCAGAAATTTTCCCGTACGACAACTTAAATTTGAAGTTCGAGAATATACAGACTGCGTTGTTATATTAGATGTATGCCCAGTTTCAGCAATCATACTACGAAAAGGAAAATGAGCCACTTTTTAATCCTGAAGGTTTACGAAGTATTGCACCATTAGTAGTCATAGATTGTTCTAGACAAAACGAAGCGTTAAAATCTGGTACTGTCGATATTAGATTAGAATTTGAAACTAGCAGAAACGTTTTGCCAAATACATCTTGTCATTGCTTTATACTTCATGATAAGATAGTCAAATACAATCCACTCTCAAACAGCATAAGAATATTATAATTACTTTATTATTACTGTACCTTTACAAATTATAAAAAAAGAAAAAAAACAATAAATCATTTAGCAATCACAGTTTATTATTATTATTATTTTACATGTTTTTTTTACAATATCAAATGTTTGATTGTTAATGGGTTATAATAATAATTTTTGCTTAAATATTTTTTACTTGTTGGAATTACTAAGTGATTTAGTAAACAGTCATAAACATTGTCAAATTTAAATAAAAGTTCTGTTATGCATTTCTCAAATAAACTATCTGGTATGTTATTAACAAACTAGTTTTTTTAAACAGAACGGTTACTACTACTATTTGTTTCTATACAATACATTTTATACTAATATAGTTCAACTCGGACAGATTGAAAGGTATCCTTCTTTTAGACACATCCAAAAAGAAGAACGGTGTACTTGTGCAGGTTTAAACATAACACTGAAGTTTTTATAACTAAAAAAAATATTATATGTTAATCGGGATAAAATAAATTGCATTCTTTATTTGAGCCAGTGGTTGAAGCTTTACAAGTCATTTCTGAGTGTATAGTTATACACCCAAGGTTTAGTATCAGTGGTTGAGGTACTAAGATTTCT
The DNA here is from genome assembly GCA_036346225.1 of Platerodrilus igneus. Taxonomy (NCBI): domain Eukaryota; kingdom Metazoa; phylum Arthropoda; class Insecta; order Coleoptera; family Lycidae; genus Platerodrilus; species Platerodrilus igneus. The sequence goes on along the minus strand of JARFIW010001353.1, from coordinate 1,888,761 downwards.
TTTATCTACACTTGGATTAAGAACAATTTTGTTTTGTTTAATAGTAAACACATCATGTTTGACTGATCTAATTAAACATTGCTTCTTAATCTTCTTTGGGGATTAAACCACTCATAGTTTTTAAAATTATCTTTATTAACGTTTCGATCCATAACCTAGGATCGTTTTCAAAATAATAAAACTTCAAGTTTGACATTTATGACACAAATTGAAGGTGACTTTGATTTATTGATGTTTGAAATATTTGGTTTGAGTACATTAAGCAAAAATTTTTAAAGTTTAAATGAATAATTGCCTTCAATTTGTGTTACGGCCTGGGACCGACTTTTTTAGGTAGCCAATACGCTTAACGTGAAATCAGCTGATTAATTTTATTGTAAAATTCAATAACTTGGGAATTGGAAAACATTTTTAACATGTTTCTATTGATACAATTTAGAGGATGGTTATTAAAGAAGTGTGCAATTGCATTATTAAAAGGCTTAAGTAGTCGTTTTTTATATTTATTTTGAAGGAAATCATTATGATTTAGGCTACCTCTTTGGTAGATTTTAACATTGTTCTGAGGTAACCTAATGGTGGGTTTACACTTGTCAGATACCAATGTTGTTCTATGAAGGTTGTATATGGATCTGAGGCGACCCTATGGCGGGTTTACACTTGTCAGATACCAATACTGTTTAACAGAGATTGTATATGGTTGTGAGGTAACCTTATTTCGGGTTTACACTTGTCAGATACCAATGCTGTTTTACAGGGGTTGTTAATATGCTTCATCATCATCATCATTGGATCTTCATCTCAAAACTGGTTGGACACGTACCTGCACTTATTTATATTCTGAGTTAGCTTCCCTTCTATTGTTTTCAAACATCAATAAATCAAAGTCACCTTCAATTTGTGTCATAAATGTCAAACTTGAAGTTTTTATTATTTTGAAAACGATCCTAGGTTATGGATCGAAACGTTAATAAAGATAATTTTAAAAACTATGAGTGGTTTAATCCCCAAAGAAGATTAAGAAGAATACTAAACAAACCACAACAAACATACAGGGAGTAATTAAACATTGCTGTTTCTGTACAGTCTGTTTATAAAACAAAGCATTCTTATAATCATCAAAAGAAATTTGCTTAATACTTGCTAAGGAAGATCCCTTTGACTTTTTTATTATCGTATCCTGAACTATGTAAATGTACATTTTAGAACTAAGCCCTACAAACTCTAGCATGATATCACTATTGTTTCATCTTTTATAATACCAGGAACCTTTTTATTTGATAATGGGATATGATATTTGTTATGAGGGTCGTAATCGGAAGAATCAAATCTATGAATATCTTGTTTGATATAAGAGTAAATACCTTCAACGCTAAACTCGTATATCAAACTATCCGTATCTGTGTACAGCAGCTTTGCTTTGTTAGCAAATTGCGATTTTATATAACTATAGTGAAATCCATATAAATAGGTTTTTGAAATATCTAGAATAAAGAAACCTACATAAATGGGTCTGTTTAAATAAACCTCTAATTTATTCATTTCCATTAAGACAAGATCTTTGTCTAACACAGTGCAACTGTGAAAATTAGGTTTCGCTATGTAACTACGAGCTCCAAACCGTCCTTCCCATTCGGTCACTAATTTCACATCTTTCCATTTCCGTACGTTTTCCATCATTTTTCCCTAAACCGAATTTATCATATTTTTATAAAAGCATATATCGAAACTGTTTTTTGACTGTTGTCTTAATTTCGTATTCAAATCAATGTATTTTTTTAACTAAGGAGCTTGTTTAAACCGAATAACCTTATGAATCTTTTTCAGTTCTAAACCGTAGCTTAAATACATTTTTAAATTCTTGTAGTGAATAATATAGTTGAGTTTTGGATTAAAGTTGTAAGTAATTTCTTTAAGTTTGATTTATTAGAAGGTACTGGTGGTATCATATGTTCAGGCGCAAAAAGTAAGTCACTGTGAATTTCATGTAAAGATATTGGGTAGCGTAAATCGCATTCATCAGAATCATCGGAAATATTATTAAGTATGTCTAAACGTACTATATCTGGACTGGTGCCATCTAAAAATTCAAATTCTCCATATGGAAGATATTCAGACATTGCAGCCCCATATAAATTATTAACATCAAAATACATTAAATATTTAGAATCGAAATTCGGATCATAATCTGCATTCATATATTTGTTATTTGCTTTGGCATATCTATTCGAACATTGAGAAACACCACCACGAATTCCCCGTTTTAAAAACATTATATTTTCAACATCAGTAAGCAACTCGAGTTTAACGTTCGTCGTTTTTAACATTGCATCTGGAGCTAAACCAGGAGCCGTAAAACAGTGAAGTGGATCTAACTTATACGTAAACATGCAAGTTTTTCTAAAGTTTTCAAATATATGGGTCAAGAGCAGTACATCTGTTTTTAAATATAGATCTGAATAGTCCCCTAGTGTTTTTATATTAAATGTTTGCCAAACGTGTTTAGCATGATTGTAGTCTTCATCTGAGACTTCTTCATTGCGCAAACGATTAAAGAATGCTGTTTTACAGGGTAAATTGGTTTCATTGAGCCTATCCCAAGAGTTAATGTAATCATAGGGAAATATGCCTTTACGCGTAAGTAACCGAAACTCATTATCAGTGTTACAATTTTCCCTGGTGATGGATTTTTTATTATCATCTAAGTAGGAAGCTAATTTTTCGATGCTAGATGCCATAAACCTGAATGAATGGATAAATATAAAACTAATTTTCATACCTTTTACATATTTTGTAAAAGATATGTATTTTTCCTTATTTATTGGTAGAATGCTTAACGAACCTGAAAACTCTAACGAGATTTTTTTTAATAATGAAATGCGAATCGTAGTCTGATAAGTTATGAAAAACTACTTGGATCGAATAAGAATTATGATAATTGATGTTGCAATCTTGATGGGCCGCTCCTCGAAATTCACCTGTAAAGTGGCAGTGATCGCGAACTCTAATATCATCTATACTAAAAGGTTTATTGCAAATGTGACAGTGAAGGGCAAATTTAAATGCTGACTTTTGTTCTTCTGTTAAAGTATTCATAGGTTTTGGGTTACAGAAAATTTTATTAGTCGTTTCTGAAATCAGTTTCAATTGAGCAACAAACCATTCTATACAATCCTTTTCGCGATACAATTGAAATTTGGAATATTTATTATCATACGAGCATTTTAAATAGTACGCTACACTAAAGGGTATATGCCTTTGGTAACGGACTGTGTTTAATATTACCTCCGACTCATTGCATGGTTCTAATATACATTCGAGATCTGCATAAACTACAAATGATCCTTTTTCTTGATAGTGGAAATGTTTAAATGTTAGATACTTTTCGGATTCTTCGGGTAATCTTATTGAGCAAGTATTCTGTTTTTTGCAATAATTCGAATGACGCTTAAGTAATGCTGATGTACTAAAACTATTTATACATCTGTAACAAAAAAATTGTCTATGGTGATGTGAAGACAACTGTTTTGCAAATAATTTTGACATATCCTTAATTCAAGTAAAATGAAAGTGATTCTCATTAGCATTTGTCAGACGAGAATATTGTAAGGAATCATTATTTAAAACTAACAGATTAATAGGTTCAATATTTTTTAAACTTTCACTTAAACAAAATGATAGTATTTTAGTATTTTCTATACAATATAGGTTAATTGCGAGATTGTTAAGCTTCTCAATTTTTTTTATGTCTTTTAATGCGATTGGAAACTGAATTGAATTGTAGCGTAATACTGTATCAAAATGTGGATAGCTGGATATTCTCTGACTATTTTGTTTAGCAGGATATAAAGCGGAAACCAAGCTCCAAAGAATGCAATGTTGGTCGTTATTTACATTTACCACAGCTTTTTTTTTTATAAAGTCCGGAAGCGGAACAAACGTTGAACACCCTCCTTTAAGTGGATCATGATTGTTTATATTTACCTTCGAGTGTAAAACTTCTTGGATTGTCCAACCAGAATCCTTTTCGCTAAATTCCTCTAATCGCTTCAAAATCTTGTCCAATACGTTCTCCTTATACCATCTCTTGAGATTGGTATTTATATCGATGTGACGATTTGCAGTAGGAAACGTCTTCAAATCTATATTGCCAGTTGTAGGCTTAACAAAGTTAGCGGCCAATATTACATTAACTTTCAACATTGACTTTTTTAAGCAAGCAACAATCTTGCGTTTAAAACTAGCGAACGCCTTGTCTAAGAACACTAGAGGATCTCTATAACTTAAATTGGTAATAAGTCCCGTAATTATTCGACTTCCAAAACATGATTGTACATTATGCCAAATCAGATTTTTTCGAATATGACCTCTAGAAAGCGTTGCATCAATACCTTTACCTTGATATTCCAAAGAGCGTTTCAAGTGCCTCAATCGTACAAGGTAACTTTTAAGATGTGCCAAATTAGATTCCAGCCTACTAGGATTTTCGATTGTCTTCGTATGCCTTATTTCTAATTGCAAGCTTCAATATACTTATATTTGCTTTTATAACTATAATGTGTTTCGTTGTTTCAGCGACTCATCTGATTAGATTCACGCATTTTACAGTTAATCTCAAAATAGCGCTACTAATCTCGGCCACGGTTTCAGAATTCATGATTCTATACAAATCAATACACTACTTAATATATGTATAGCGTTATTTACTATTTATACAAAAATATCATCTGACGTAAGCAAAACAACTGTAAAAAAATTAGCATACAACATCATTTTTCATTCAGCTGCGTTTACGGCAAAAATTTGCTTGTTTGCAGTATAGTAATAAAAATGTTTTTGTACGACCTTTGATTTATGCTACGTGTACAGAAAATACACTATCATTACAGAGCTATTTTTTATGGTTACATATAAAAAAATTTAATAAAAAATAAAGCAAATTTGAAAAAATGTCTCAGATTAAACCGTTAATGGTGTTTAATAATTTACACGCACTCATAGTTTTTTTAAAAACCCTGTATTAAAAAAACATTCTGCAGTTTTACCATATAGCAGTACCTTTAAAAAATTTCTTATGCGGCATGAATCGTGTAAACACACAATTACCTATATATGCATATAAATTATGTCAGCGGTAATCTAAAACTTATTTTATATATATATTACTAGTTAAGGGCCATTTGCATTGCATTATTTTAAACGAAATTAATTTAAAGAAAAATATAATAATTTACACGCACTCATGGTTTTTTTTAAAAACCCAGTATTAAAAAAACATTTTGCAGTACCTTGATAGAATTAAAGAATTTTTTATTCAGCATGATTCGCGTAAACACACGCACAATTACTATATACCTATATATATGCATATAAAGTCAATTTTTGTTAAGCTTTATTGAAAAATAAATTATACTAGCAGTAATCTAAAACGAAATTAATTTATTTTAGGTTTTTTATTATGTGCCTTCATTGCAATTTTTTTTTCAGTCAATGAATCTAATTCATTATTTTTGCTGAGGTATAATTATATTTGCTTACATACCGTTTTATTCATTAGAATAGATTACAGAGCTGAATTTTTTCAGAAAACGATTCAAATTTTTAATTTTTTCTAACAGGTCAGTTTATTATTTAATATAAATATTTCACGTAGATTTTACCAACAGTATTCAATTAGATCTCTTGTATAATTATTAGTTACTATTACTAGCAACTTTAAAAAAATGAGTAACTTATCATCAATCAAAAATTGTAATAGTACCAACGTAAAAGTTCTAGAGCAATTTATATTACATTCTGACGAAGACTTGATTAAAGAAGTTTTTGGTTCTTCTTCGCCTCAACTCGATACTGCTGCTATTTTTGATAGTGACGTAATAGATATATCACGGTAAGTGCTTTTTCACATTTATACATGTGTTTTAAAACACTACTAATTTATAAGTTACATTAGATCAAAAAACCATTCTGGAAATTCTGAGGCTATCGTCGGATCGTTGACACACCCTGATCCTCTCAGAAACATCAGGTAGTATACAAAAGAAAAGGTGAACCTACAATAATCTTTTATGTTATGCTTATAGATCCGGCCAAAACATGTTGGCTATAAAAAAGTTATGTACAGAATCTAATATGGCTGTTTGCTGTGAAGATGACAAATCCTACGAAGATGACACAGTAGAGTTGCTTAACGCATTTAAAAAGCGTGGAGAGAAGCTACTGCGTCGTATAGATTTGGAGCTAGACATAATAAAGCAAAAAGAGATGAACTGGCTGCAAGGGAGCAGCAGATACTTCAAGAACGGGAGTTAATAAATACTTTTTCATTTATAAATAGTTAGATCAAAATATTCAACAATTTGTAAAATAAAAAAGTATTTTATAAAAGTTTCTCTTTTGAAACAAGACTTTCTCTAAACAAGGTAGTAAACTCAAAGTAAACGCACATAAATCAAAACCCACTTTAATTAAATACATGATTCTTTATACAATCGACTTAGATGTGTTATAATAATTTAAACAGTAAAGAACAAGATGTGTATTATTATAATAATAAACTAATTTCTTAGATTAGTGACATATTATTCTGAAAATTCTATGTTGACAGTTAAACCGATCGATCCCTTACTAGTTATGTATACGTGTTTGTTCGAGCCAATACTTTCATTTAATTGTTTCACTCCATGTGCTTGAAGGTATTCAAAATATCTCAATGGCAATATACTCTTGAACTCTTCTGTTTCCACTAATACTCTTTCTCCATATTTTGTCTTGATTGTTTCCACTTTTAAAACTTCCAACCTCTTATTCACTACAAGATCTTTTGAATTTACATAAAGTTTGCGATATGTGGTTTTATTAAGAGTATTAAAATCCATATTGCTCTTCTTCGACTAATTAAATTAATATTAGGAGCAATCTCCTTATATAGCAGAATACCACCATCTGCGTACTTTGCCAACCCACTTTTCAACCTATCACACGAGTGAACACATTTTGAATTGAAACCGGCCCATATGTATTTGCAGCCTCTAAACATAAATAAAAAACATAAATCAGAATCCACCTTAATTAAACGCAATTGACTCGAATGCTATATTTTGCATCTGGCATAGTTTATAACTTCTCGCTAGAAAACCAAATTCAAAACATCTACACACATTTTCTCTGCACTTACATTTTTCAACATACGTGTGTTTTGAAGTATGAATGTTGTATTGAAAGTAATATAAAGCCGATCTGACTTCAAAAACATGCTCACAAGTATTTTACATTAAAAGTATACAAGGCCGATCCTAATTCCAAACGGTGCACGTGTAACTTCTCGCTAGAAAACTGAATTCAAAACAGCGACACACATTTTTCTCTGCACTTACATTTTTCAACATACGTGTGTTTTGAAGTATGTTTCATTGAAAGTATTATAAAGCCGGTCCTAATTCAAAACGTGCTCATAAGTATTTTACATTTGAAAGTATATAAGAATTCATGTTTTCACATTTTACATTAAAAGTATATAAGGCCTATCCTAATTCAAAACGGTGAACGTGTAACTTCTCGCTAGAAAACCGAATTCAAAACAGCTACACACATTCTTCTCTGCACTTACATTTTTCAACATAAGTGTGTTTTGAAGTATGTTTCATTGAAAGTAATATAAAGCCGATCCTAATTCAAAACGTGTCCACAAGTATTTCACATTTGAAAGTATATAAAAATTCATGTTTTCACAACTATTTTACATTGAAATGTTCTCACAACTATTTTACATTGAAAGTATATAAGGCCGATCCTAATTCAAAACGGTGCACGTGTATTTTACATATGAAAAATACGTGTGAACACGTTTTGAATTAGGACCGGCCTTACCCCACTACTTAAAATACGCTCTTATGCAGGGTATAACAATGAATCTTCGGAAATTTCTATTCTTTGCGGTTTCTTTTATATTTTGGTGGGCGTTATTATTATAATTTGTTCTTCAATGGCCTCTCGTGAACGCCAAATTCTATGAAAAAAAAACATCTCAAAGGGAAGAAAAACTGACAACAGGAAATTTTTCTATATTTAGTTTTTACACTATATAAACTTATGCGTATGCCATAAGCACATAAAATGAAATTCCCATGTAAAGTAATACCCCTTAAGAACATACACCATTTAAAAAACGAAGCCGAATCTTAAAGATTACTTTAGTATTCCCTCGCTAAGGCGTGTGTAAATAATTATTCTATTCGCTTGAAAAATACCTTTTATAATAAGTTTTCATTACATTTACTGAAAAACGTAATTAAAATATATCAATTCTACGCATTTATTAACCCGTAAAAATAAAAGCATTTAAATCCGCGTGTAAATATTCGCTAGAACACATTTCATTTACCTAAAAAAAATCTTATGGCATTTATGAATAATAAGTGCGAAACCTTCACTAATTACGTTATTAAAATCAGTTTATGGGCATTTATTGCAGACTGAAAATAAACCGCATACATATAGTAAATAACAATGATGCCTATCATTTATAGGAATTCGTTAATTTATATCTATGCCTTACGAACATTAAATAAATTCGCTTTTGAACTATCTACTTTAAGATATCAGTTAAAACAAGTTTTTATTGCAAAATGAATCTCATGCACTTTTAAAATATAAAATAAATTTCAATTAGTGAAAAGACAAAAGCATTTATTAATTGTGTAATTAAAAATTAGGACTTTTCTGAAAGATAAATGGCATAAAGTATTCGTTCGATTTGACTTATGTAATATATTTTATTTTGGGTGGCTAAGTTCCGTTATCGTTCTAATTTGTGCATTTAAAAATCCATCACGACTGAAATATACGATGCCTAGTACGAAGTGGTTGATATAGGAAGATCGAAAAGTGGTTGATCAAGTGGTGAAAGAGCCGCCAATGCGAGCCCATGCCATTAAAATGCTGCCCAAGCATGAAAGACTTTGCGGGGAAATAGTTTCCGAAGCGAAAGGGGTTCCCGTGCGCAAGAGCAACAGACCTCCTGGGGTGAAGTAATTCCCCATAGGTATTGAAAACCAATTCTAGTCATATTTTTCATTAACATGCTTGTTGATTAAAGTTAGAAGGTTAAATTTGTAGTAGGTTGTAGCAGTTGATAGTTGATATCATTATTTTAAAGTAATATTCACCTTCAAAATATAAATCGACTTTGTTTGTTCTGTGTAAGTTACAGGTGCTCGAAGCATTAAGCTTTAAATTTGTAATTGTCCGAAAAGGGCATAAATCCCGTAATAAAATCAAGATTTGTCTGCCAACTACAGTGGTGCGGGAGTGGGTCCCTATAGCAATAAATGAACGAACATTGAACAGAATTGGGTGATGATCAAAATTTTACCAGGTTGCGATTTCAAGCTACACTATTTGTATCACTTACCCTGTTAGGTTTTTAATCGGCCAAGCTTAAAGGGAGCCAACTACGTTAAGTCTAATACAATTTCCTCTGGACGACGTGTAACTCAGGGGATTGTAATGACGGGGTATTCTGTAAGTGAAATGGGTTTATTTGCGAAAGTTTACCTGTCTTTTTGAACAAATAAAACAACTCTCATTTCGTCTTGCTTAAATCTATTCTAAAATAACACTATTTGAGCAATCCTGTGAACAAATAGACATAAAACAATTTTTAAATGTACTTACATTAATATTCCAGTTGGTGACCTAGAGATATTCCTATAATAAAACACATACAATAAACAAAAATTATAAAATTCATTGTCAGATTATTCTTAAAGAATCCAACCTTTATGGTTAAATATCACAAATCAATTGCAATTAAATTTGCAACGTCCAGACATTATATTCCTAACAATTTAACACTACACATTTGACAATCCTCTATAAATGCCATTAACCATAGGAACTGTTTAAAATACACATCTAATTCTACAAAAAAGTAACTTACTGCTTCATCTTCAAATAACCAGGAAATCCATTTGAGCCAAGAAATATTATATCATCTTTCGGTGTATTGAATTACAAATTAATTTACTTGTGTTTATAGGTTATGTAGAAAATCCGTGGTTAAACACGTGGACCTCCTTCGTTATTCCATAATTAACGGTATGATCCCGACAAACCAAACCTTTTCTTTTCCGTTTAACCGCACATTTGTTAGTATTGATGATTTGCAAGTAATTGTTTTATTTTGTTCAAGTAGCTGTCTAGCGATATCATTATCACCCTTTTACTGCATCAAAGGGGTATGCCATTAATATACCTAACACGTGAAGTAGGCACGTTTTCTTTTTGTTAATAGCGTGAAACTGTGCTGCAAATGAATACTTTAATCTCTATAATTATATATGGTTGGCAATTTAATCACTGTGGGTTATAATGATGCATCGGTTTTTTCTTTCTATTCATGAACATTGCATAAATTCGAATTTTATTGCGTCTTACATACATTGTAGCTGATTTCTATAATTATGTTGGTGTATTATTAAATCGTATATTTTTAGCGATCAATATCCAAAAACTTTTTTTAATATTGTATGGGAAATGTATTGAAATATTTTCCACTTTGGCAGCTTTTAAAATAATTAATGAATTGGAGTTTCATTTTAATATGTGCTTTATAAAAATAAAACGATGCTTTTGTGTTGTATGTGCTTATTATTTTTATAGAATTATTATTTATTGCAATAACTTATTAAACACAATTATACTGAAATTAAAATTATACAGAACGCTTTCATAATAAGTTGTTAGTTTTAAATTCTTTTTTCTCTATTTCTCATCTGATTCTTATTGCCCGCAACGCCCAAACGTTACAGATAGTTTTTATTTTAATCCACAGTCAAGTGTTGTTTTAAATGGAATGACACTTAATGGGCGGCATACTGAGACACTACTAAGAAAATCTACTGAGGGAATCTACCACACGACGCTGAATCTATGCAAAGACGGTTACAATAATAAATTACAATTAGTGGTAATTCTCAAACAACTAATACTAAGTAACATTTAAACATAAACCTTTGTGGTCGTTAGTTGTATTATGTGCGTTTTCAACGGCACCCACGCTTTAGAAAAACATTTCAGGACATACGTACGCGTTTAGAACAGAAGCAAAAACTTCAGTTAAGTTGCGAAAATTTAATTACGGGCACACAGACCTATATCTGTCCTTCCTTTGTAGTTAACTTGACATTATTCTAGAAAAATACGTTAATTTGCGTTTACACAATTAAACAGCGCTTAAGTGATGACTATTTTAAGTTGATACGAGTTCCAGAGAATTCAAAACCGATTGAATATACTCAAAGCAATATTACAATAGGAGTGTATAAGCGCAGAATCTAATATTGTATATCTTATTTAAGTAAATCTGTAATGCTATTGAAAGTCTTTTTGCTGCAGCTTAAAATAAATGAAAAGAGTGCTATTTTCGTACTTATGGCAACGCTCCAGATAAGCGTCGGACTAATGACAAAATGTATTCACTCCCTCTTTTATTCTCGATGTTATAGATTCAAGAACCTTTTGATAATACTTGTCAATTTAATCAGAAAAGTTTGAAGCGAATGACAAGTTCATCAGTAGATTTGTAAAACATTACTACAAATGCAAATGGACATTCTCGTTAGCTTTGTGCTAGTCGTGCCTGTTATGTATATTTCTGGGCCTTTATATTATTTCAACCAAATTAACTAACCGCCAGGAAATGGTTACGCACTCCTGCGAACTCCTTAATTAGTAGTGTTATATAAACTTACAATTGTGTCTTCCAAAATGCTAAAAACTGTAACCTTAAATTGAAATTATTTTAGAAATGATATAAATTTAAAAATTTATATTAGTTATTGTATGCGCCTCTTGGAACGTCAAGGGCACAATTAGAAATTGCCTGGAGTGCAGTAGGCAGTAAACCAGGGTTTGTAAGGTAGACAGTGGACTGTATAGATTAGAAGGAAATAAACAAAGAATTGGAATACAAGTCACATAAATACTTACAGCACTTACCGAAGCACAGACATCTGGAGCACTAACGCGGCACCTTTCAGTACTGTTTCTGGCCAGAGGTAAATAGGAACGGAGTCAGGAAATGGTTATTTTAGGAAAGAGATTAGAGAGTAATATTTAGAATTGAATGAACACGTTCGCGTTCGCGGATGGTTGTTAATCGACTCTTTTAAATTATGGTATTCCTTATCTCGCCTGGCTTGATAAAGAATACCACGTTGGGAGAGCGAAATGGCGCGAACATAACCGCCCACCAAAAATGAACATTTTTTGAAAAGAAATATATTAGAAACTTGAAAAGAAAATTGTATTAGAACTGGGCATTTCCTCCCAGTAGTGGGCTACGGTTTACCCGCCGATGCTCGGGATAGAAAAAAAGCAAAATAAAACGCGATTTTTTTTAAAAAAAAAACTAAATCTAAGTTTGAGAAAGAAACAAGAAAAAAAAATTAGTTTTCTAAAGGAAGGGGTATTATTTTATTTACCGGCCGAGTGAGGGAACCGTGGATGGTTTTTACCGACACCACGCGAACAACACCATCGCTACCGGGAAATAATTGCTCGACTCGTCCTAACGGCCACGATAGAGGAGAAGTTTTAATCCCGGGAAGAAAAACAACTTGACCCACTTTGGGTACATCGGAGGAACGATTCCATTTGGGTCGTTGAGATAAAGTGAGCAAATATTCATTGGACCATCGCCGCCAGAACGACTGGGTAATTTGGCGTAGTCGTAGCCAGCGCGAATGCAAGTTTATATTTTCTGGCAGAGTTATCTCTGGCATACTTAATATAGGGCCTCCAAGAAGGAAATGACCGGGAGTCAAATAATCGGGGTTGTCTTTAGTGTCCAAGGAAAAGAAACACAAAGGTCGGCTATTCAATACGGCCTCTATGCGAGTGAAAACAGTAGACAACTTTTCAAAAGTAAGAGGTTGTTTGCCAAGAGTGCGTAGCAATAGAGATTTTGCAGATTTTACCGATGCTTCCCACATACCCCCAAAATTAGGAGCATATGGCGGATTAAACTGCCATTTAACTTGGCGGGAAACCAATGCGGAAAATATTTCATCTTGGTTTTGATGAAGAAACGCACTAGCTTCCTTTAACATACGAGCTGCACCAATAAAATTCTTTCCACAATCTGAATAGATAGTGTCAGGAGCACCTCTCCGAGAAGCAAATCGATCAAAACACGCCATATAAGCATTAGTAGTAAGTTCTGAAACTAATTCCAAGTGAACTGCTCTCGTGCACATGCACACGAAAACACAAAGATGTGATTTGAAAGAAGAAGCATTACGCCGAATGGAAGACTTAACAAGCAACGGTCCTGCAAAGTCAACTCCAACCTGAGTAAAGGCACGAGTTAATTGTACACGGGACGGAGGCAAATTAGCCATAATGGGTTGAGAAGGCTTGGAATTAAATCGGAAACATGGTATGCATTGATGTATTCGTTGTCGTATTAACGATCGTGATCCTAAAATCCAGTATTTTCTTAGAATAAGAGCTTGTGTGGTAAGAGGTCCGGAATGCAAAGATAACGCATGATAGTGGTCGCAAATAAGTTTAGATAAAGCTGCCCTTTTAGGCAATAACAGAGGATGTTTGCTATCATAGTTCAATTGTGAATGCTGTAAGCGACCGCCCACCCTAAGCAAACCTAGAGCATCGATAAACGGCGATAATTTTCTAAAAGAGGCGGAGAGAGGTTTTTATTTTTATTTGCAACAATTCTACTGCAAAAATTGTTGTTGAACAAGTTTCACGCATGTTTGTGATGCATTATGTAATTCATCACGAGAAATAGGACCTAGAGTTTTTCCATGGGGTGACGGCAATTATAAATAAAACGAATAATATATGCCGTTGCATATTGCAAGCGACTTAAAGAAGAAAAATTTCCCATGAATTCAGCAAAATCGCACTGTTCTAATGCAACCAGTAGTGTAGTAATTGATTTTAATTCAGGTACTTCACTCAAAGGAACAAAAGAATAGTTGAGGTTAAAACAAACATCCTTTAAATTAGATGCACCTTCCACCACAAATCGTGGCGTAATAATTGAAAAGGGTGAGTCCGCGAGAAGCGACGTCAGCGGGTTAAGTTCTCCGGAAACATGGCTCCATTGATCAATGGAGGTATATTCTAGAATTTGGCTTACTCGATTTCCCACAAAAGGTTTTAACAAATATGTAGACGTACGCAACCATGTAAGTACGACTTGAGAGTCTGAAAAAGTTTAGTTTCCAAAATAGGGTATGGAAATTTATTTGAACGCATAGAATGAATTAATTTGGCTAATAAAAGAGCTCCAGAAAGTTCTAAGCGTGGGATAGTAAGATGCTTTAGAGGAGCAACCTTACTCTTGGCTTGTAAAGATTACAATCTACAGATTTATCATTAACAACATACAAGTAGACACAAGCGCCGTATCCCCTTTCGCTTGCATCGTAAAATCCTAGCAATCGATAAGTGCCGTGAAAATGAGACAAGATACGAGGAATTTTAGCTGGGATAACATAGTAATTTGGTTACAAAAGCCTTGCCATTCCTGACACCACTTATGATCAGGGTATCATCCCAATCAATTTGTTGAACCCACAGTCGTTGTAACATATGCTTTACTACAAATATTACGGGAGTTAACCATCCTAAAGGGTCGAATATGCGGGCCATATAAGAAAGTACAGAGCGTTTTGTAAATTCACCTTTAAAGGGTATCACGTTATAAGTGAACACGTCTATTCCAGGGTTCCAGACTAAACCTAGTATCTTTATACCACTAACGTCATCAGAGAAAGGAATTAGAGTTTCTAATTCAGTTTGTTCGAAATCCTGTAACAATTCCTCAGAGTTACTAGACCATTTGCGCAAATCAAACTGGCCTAGAGAAAGAAGTTTTACTAGCTCGTGCTGTAGTTGCTTCGCTTCAGCAATACTTTCCGCACCGCTAATTACGTCATCCATATAGGTATGATACATAATAGCTTCAGAAACCAGGGGGTAAGAGTTCCCTTCGTCTATAACTAATTGTCGAAGAACTCTTTGAGCTAAGAAAGCGGAAGGAGCTAAACCATATGTAAGAGTTCTAAGCTCGTACTCAGAAATGTTGTCTTGTGGAGTTGGTCTCCAAAATATGTGCTGAAATTGACAATCTTGCTTACGAAGTAAGATCTGCCGGTACATCATGCGAATGTCCGCACAAACAGCAATTTTATGCGATCTAAATGTATTTATTATATCTGGTAAATTGCACTGTAATTTGGGACCAGCATATAATCTATTGTTGAGAGAAAGACCTACTGAATCCACGGCAGATCCATTAAAAACAACGCGTAGTTTGGTAGTACTACTTGTTATTTTCGAGATGGCATGATGGGGTAAAATATAATCGGAGGGATTTCCGGCTAAAATCATATGACCAAGATCAAAATATTCTTGTAAAAACATATTATAAGAATTTTGTTTTTCCAGAGAACATGAAAGACGTTTTTCTAAATTTAGATAAAATTTATAAGCAATATGTCGATTGCTACCGAGAGGTTTAATATTGTTATTTAAAGGGAGAGCGACAGTAAAACGACCAGAGGCGTTTCGAGAATAATTCTCTAGAAAATGAGATTCACAAATAACATCTTCTTGAGAGGGAACTTTGGGCATTTTGACTTCTTCTAATTCCCAGAAATTCCTTATATCATTATCTACTGAATCAGAAATAAAAAGAGAAGTTGCATTAACTGCCGTGTTAACATTAGGAACCTGCCCCAATAGCACGTAACCGAATATTGTTTCAATAGCTACTGGTTGGCCAGGAATGATTCTAGTGCGATCAGAAAATAGCACTTCGGAACATATTTCAGCACCCAGTAGTATATCTACGGGCAATGATTTATGAAAATTTTCATCAGCAAGCTGCAAACATTTAAATTTATGGTAAATACGAGAAGGCAATGAGCAACCGGGAACGTTTCCCGTTATTTTAGGAAAGATTGAAGCACAAAATTGAAATTGATGCTTCGAGTGATTAGAAAACAAAGTGCATATTACAGCTCCTTTGGATTTAATTGCAGAACCTGAAATGCCACCAACTTGGCGAAAATCATGTTGACGCTCCAACCCTAAGCGTTGGACACAAGAACTTGAAATTGCGTTGATTTGAGATCCGGAATCTAAAATGCATCTCACAGATTGTAACTTATTGTTTATATCTAAAACACGAGCTTCTACAGTACCTAATAAAACAGTGTAATTTTCT
>JARFIW010001353.1:0-70000 GCA_036346225.1 Platerodrilus igneus | reverse complement strand
AAAGTTTATTTCACTAATTAGATTGACATTCTTATTACTATAAAATTTTTGATAATAGATTTTAATATTTTATCAACTGATTAGGTTTTTGCTAATTATGTAAATTTCTATCCCCTTAGCTCTAGTATGAATAACAGGAAAAAATCACCATGGAAGCGAGTATTGAATTTGAATCTGATGAAGTGGATATTCAGTCATTACCTTCAGATTCAGAATCGAATACTGATTTTAGTGAAGAGGGTAAAAGATACATTTCAACAAATGCAATAGAAATTAGTACATCCATAGGAATAAATTTTCTAATGGGAATTAATAAATTGCCCAGTTATAGGGATTATTGCAGTAGTACACCGTATATGAGAAATGGATATATTAGTCAACTAATGACTCTAGATAGATTTGAATGGATCTTGTCTCACATGCACCTAAACGATAATATTCCAACACTTCTAAGAAATAGTAGCAATTACGATAAGCTCTACAAAGTTGGACCTTTTTTGAACAAAATGCAAAATAATTTCATCAATAATTATCAACCTAGAGAATATTTAGCGATTGATGAAGCTATGATAAAATTTAAAGGACGCAGCAGCTTCAGACAATATCTCCCTAAAAACCTATCAAAAGAGGATATAAAGTGTGGATGTTGGCGGATGAAACTGGGTACTGTTACAAACTTGATATATATGCAAGCAAAACTGACAATAAAATAACGAAAAATCTTGGACAAAAGGTGGTAAATTCTCTCACTTGTGATATCATTGGAAAAGCGCACAGACTGTTTTTTGACAATTATTTTACTAGCGTTAATTTAATGCAAAATTTAAAGGAACGGCAAATAAATGTTTGTGGAGTTGTTAACACAACAAGAAAACTTTTACCATCCTTTGCATCTACCAAAGGCAAAAAACGGGGGGAATTTATATCACTCACTAGCAGTACAGGAGTATGCTACAAAATGGATTGACAATAGAGAAGTGTATATTTTATCAAACTATCACGACTCTAATCAGGTGTCATCACTCCACAGAAAGGACAAAAGTGGCAAAAAAAAATTCTATAAATTGCCCTAAAATAACCACCGATTATAATGCGAACATGAATGCTGTAGATAAATTTGTTCAATTAATAAGTAACTACAATATTGATAGACGTGGTGGCAACGTATATTGTTTTATTTCTTGGACGCTGCAATTATCAATTCATATATAGTTTCCAAGCAATTGGGACAAACTATTGATCTAAAAAATTTTAAGGTGCAATGTGCGGAAGGGTTTGTTGCCCAAACTTTAATACAAAAAAACACACTACCAACGTCATCACATACATTGCAAATTAGAAATTCTAAACCGACTGTTTCCTCAGAATTACGAAAAAAGGACGCAAAACACCTTCCACAGCAGTCTACAAGAAGACGATGTGCACTCTGCAGTACAAAAAAGAAGAAAGTTCGTACATCATGGTCCTGTACTGTATGTAAAGTTCCACTGTGCCTTGGTAAAAATATGTTTTAATAAATTTCATTTATTTAATTAGTTGCATAGTGCGATCTTCATGTCCCACCATGTTGGTAGGACTTCCTTGTGATAGTTTATAATTTTTTCACCATTTTTTGTACTAAAACATAAGATTTAATTAAAATAAACTTATTTTGCCCCATTTTGCATAAAAAGGTTTCGTGTGCAAATTCTTCTTTTTCAATTGTTTAAATCATGTGCTTCAAAGGGTTATGACACACTAAACAAACAAAACAATCTGTTACAAAATAGTTCACATTTTGATTTGTAATGTGCTTTATGATGTGATACAATCCCTAATATCCCTAATATAAATATTTTTCAAAAAATAATGACCAATTGTTGTACTTACTTGAATGTTACATCCATGGCGGCAAGCAGAAATGATTCCAAATAAATGCAGACACTCTAATCGCGTTATACCAAAACAACAACTTTAGATAGATTAAACTTGCATGCACGTGCAGCAACAGATATACTTGAAGATTATATGGTCGTCAAAGGAAGTCCCTTATTTGTATTCATTCATAAATAAAAATGCAAATCAGCGAAATAAAGTCTAGCGTGCTATATGTGGCACTTCTAGGCGTTAAAGGGTACTTCTCCTAAACACCAATGTCATACATCAGCGCTTTGAAGTAAAACGATTTAAATTCGAAAAATGTGTAGAAAAGTCACATTGATTTTAACATCAGGTAAAATCAGTATGAAGAAATGTGCACGTTGTATTGGAAAGACTATTGAGTATGAAGTGTATTCTACAAGAGCACATAGTTAAATGGGGAGGGCTTAGAGCTTTTCTTATTATAAAATTCAAGTACTTCGATTATTAGCAAAGTAACAGCCTTCTAAGTACTACATTTATTATAAACTACAAGTAATCTTTGGAGTAATTTGGCTAAGCTCAGCTATATATGAAAGCCGTTGTAGTTACAAAACCTACTACTTCCCAGTTTCTATGTAATTAGTATGTAATTTCTGTGACAACTCAATTAAGCTATCTTCTAGCACTAGATGTTTGCGCTATATAAACTTATAACATCCATGTAATTACGAGCGTTATCTATACGGCATTTCCCTTAATTTAATTGCGATAGTTATTACGTGAGCTATCATAGCATTATCGTTTCAAGTTACAATTGATTACTAACACCAGGTGCTATTATCGTCTGTTGTTCCTTCTTATCTTAGAAGATGATTGGTATTCATAATAGTAATCGTACACCGTATACCTATTAACCCATAAATGGTTTCCATATGAAACAAGTTGAAAATGCAAGGCATTGTCGCAACGAACTTCCAAATGTAGACTTACTTTAAAACAATTTAAAGAAATTAAAATTATTATGTTGTAATAATTATAAGTATTCAGATAAAATACAAAAATTTATAAACAACAAAAGAAACATTTTAATATATTTTATTTTATTGAATAAATATTTTAAAAGCTATATATTAGTTCTCATCAATAAGATAAGATTTTTTCTTTTTATATGAATCTAATTATTTTCGGCAATCAAAATTTAAGTTTAAACAATGTCTATAATATTGGAATAATTGGCATGAAATGCCATAAATTGTTCAAATATGTGTCGCATATTGATTTTAAACTTATTAAAAATTTTAATTATCCCTGTAGATTTTCCCGCGGGCTCGGCGTCCCCGTGGCCCGATTTTAACTGACATCAAAATTTAAGCTCTGGACACCGAGCTGAATCGATTGATGTATCACACATTGATGTCCGACCATTAGAAAGGCCTCGGACGGACAGACGGACAGACAGACGGACGACAAATCGATTTCATAAACGAACGAAGTTCGTTGAAAAATTCATAGACACTAGCTCATCTGTAATGCTTACATTTCCATCTAGATCTATTGATTGCAAGTTGGTATAAAGTTTTATTATTTGTGGTAATAGCTATTTTGTAGTTACAATGGCGCCTAAATTTAAACAAAGTGTTGGTGCTCTAGAAAAGAATGTTTGAAAGGGCAGATATAACGGAGCGCTCTCCCTTAGAGAGCATTACGTCATATTTGCTATCTGGACCTCTGAACTTAAGCATTACAGATGTTTCTTATAAACTTGACTCTCATGATATTTTGTAAGAAACTACAATAATTATGCTTAGCAGTCGCAAGATTTTAACGTTGCATTATATAACCAAAGTACATAAAAATAAAAATTCTTAAAACTATATCTTAAACACTGAAATTTCATTCTAGCAACAGATTATTTCTAAAAGCAGGCCGCTTTGTGAAGCTCTGTAAATTTTTAATTACAACATTCAGATTGAGATCGTCTACAGTTCCGTATGCAACGTCAATCGTGATAAAGCAATAAGTCTCTCCTTGCGTATTACAGTCCGCCCGTAGATCTTAATTTTCTACAAAAAATCCACAAATCCGTCATTTCTCTAAGACCTATTATTTTATCAGTAAATACTCCTACATTTAAAATTGCTCACTTTTTCTGATATTTTAAAAAAATCGCTTCCTACACAAAGAGATTACCTTCGTCAATATATACAACAATTTTCAGCTACCCAAGGACCATATCTTATTTCATAAGACGTTTCATCATTATTCACGAACATTCCTAAAGAACTGGTATACAAATTATATCCAAAAAATGGAACTAGATCAAACCTCATGGTAAATCATCAAAAACTATCTTAATACAGTCAACCTTATCTTAAGTAATGCGAAATTTTCTTTTCAGAAGAAATTATATCTACAATTTTTGGTAACACTATGGGTTCGATCTTATCACCGGGCCTTGCTCAGTAGGTTATGGACCTGTTGTTAGACACCATCATTTCGAAACTTCCATTTCAAAGGATATTGTTGGTTAAATACGTGGATGACATTATTTGCTAAATACCAGACAATCAAGTAGGAATAACTCTTTAACACTTTAACAATTTATATGTACATCCTAAATTCAGTATAGAAAAAGAAAAAAAAAAGAAAAATCCCTTTCTTGATACATTAGTCGTTCGAGCTGAGGACAACCGTTTGATTTTTGATTATTACAAAAATCCAACTAACTCTGGAAGATATATCAACTACCATTCCGATCATTCAAACAAACACACAATTAACACTCTATTAGCACTCAAACAACGTATAACAGAAATCGCAATTCAATATTTATTAGAAACAACGTTTAAGGATTAAAAAACGTTTTCGTCATAGGTGACTAACCAACACAATTAGTTAATCAACTCTTAAACACCAACACAATTCAGGAAGCAAGAAACAAAACCGAAACAATCCACAAAAAGCTTTCTTATGTACAAACACTAACACCACTAATTGTTCGGATATTAAAAAGACCTAACATAATGATTTCCTACTGCTTCAAAAACATTATACAACAACTTTTTCACATCTAAAAGACAAGATGGATTATTTACTGTGCAATAGCACAGTGTACAAGATCAAATGTAGTTGTTATCACTCTTACATTGGTCAATCACGTCAACGGCTTCGTACCAGAATAATCCCACACCGTAATGACACCAAATTAGGAAAAACTAACTGCACTCTCTCTATACGTGCAAATACTACTAAACGCACACCTGCATTTAGTGAAGTCAAAATTTTAGAAAGAGAACCAAATTACAACAAACGTCTACTCCGGGAATCATTTCACATTAAAAAGAACAACACTGTATCAACTGGGTACAAGATCTAAATAATCTAAGTTTTGTTTACTCTGAATTTTACAAACGTCAAAAATCGCAAACTTAAATTTTAATACATTTCTGTGTAGAGCACTAATTTTATTTCTTTTTACTTTTACTTTTAATAGGAAACACATTTTACGGCATCATATTTAAACATGCATAGTTAGCGTTCCTAAAATATTTTAGTTACAACTGTCTCTTTACATATGTCTTTCAGATGAAAGAGAAGAGAGAAGTAGTTTATATATTTTGGTTTCAATTTATTGTTGAATCCTTTTAATGTAAGTAGTTAAACGCATTGGAATTTCTATTAAACCATACATTTTAGACTTTATGATTAAGGTCAGAAACCAGACCGATTCGTCAGGTAATTAAATGTATTAAAACTTTGACATAATTTAATTTTGACCAAAAATATCCTAAGATATATATGTATATATATTATATATATATATATATATATATATATATATATATATATATATATATATATATATATATATATATATATATATATGTATATATAGATATATATATATATATATATATATATATATATATATATTTATATAGATATATATATATAAATGTTTTACGTAGTTAATTACATAAGGTAAGTTGATAAATACTATCGTATTATAGTGAATTATAATGAATGACATATAGAATGACAGTTAGTGAAAGATTAAAAATATTTACTTAAAAGTTGTTAATGCAGAAATACATATATATAGTTAAACACCACCAACATTTAAATGGTGAGGTCCCAAATCAAAGTAACAAAATGGAGCAATCACTAGGGTGTAGAAAGTCATTTTAATAGAAGACTGTCATTAATAAATATTATAATGTCAAGTGACAAGTAATGACTGAAACAATTTTGAAAAGAATGTGTGAATCATATGTAGCCTGTTAAGTTATAATAAAAAGCTAATTAGATGACATTCGGGTTGTTATTAAATGTTTGGTAATTTCTTTGAAATCCTGTACAAATTTTCATATATGAGATGCAAATTTTGTGTATCTTGTCTGAAGTTAATGGGATTAAGTTCATTGTATATATAGTAAGCCTCTAAGAAAAGTCTCATTTTATAATTACTTTCAGAATCCAAGATGACTACCTCTTTATAGTTTGGAGTGTGAAGGGTGTTACTAATGTATTGAGAAAAAGCACAACTTTTTTAATGTAATTTTGCATCAGACCTGTGTTGAATAATACTATTTTTTAACGATTGGGTGGTGTTACCGATATAGGTTTTTCCACAGGAACAAGTTATTTTATAAATAACATTACTTCTAAATAGTATGTTAGTTTTGTCTTTTAATCTTGTGAAAAAGTTTCTCATTGATTTTTCATAAATATTTACTATTGAGAGATTTGGTTGACGTAAAATTCTTGCTAACAAAGGAGTTAAAGTTTGTATAAAAGGTAATTTTTTATAAATCAAAGTGTTAGGTTTGGGTTCAATATTGCCAAAACGTATGTTGGTGTAAACTAATTTTTTAACCAGTTGTTTGGGGTATCCATTGTTGCAAAGGGTCATTTCTAAAATTTGTAGGTGTGTCTTTATAAACTGTGGTTTAGCGATCATCTGTATCCTGTGTTTTAGAGCAAGTGCAGTGTTAATCTTATGGCCAAAAGAATGATTGGAGAAATAATTTATATACCTTCCAGAGTTTGTGGGTTTTTATAACAATTAAATAACAATTTATTTGCTGAATCTCGGATGACTAGAGTGTCTAGAAATGGAATTTTACCTTCAACTTCCAGTACATAGATAAACTCCAGATGTTGATTGAAGGTATTAAAACAATTTAAAATATTTGTAATTTTTTCAGGTGGAGCTGAACATAAGATGTCATCTACATATTTCACAAGAAAAATCATTTTAAAATTCAATTTAGGTATGACAGTGTCTAGCAAATGATCCATTATTATTTGGGCAATTATAGGTGATAATGGGGAACCCATGGGGTACCAAACTTTTGTAAATAAAAAACGTCTTGGAAAACAAAATAAGTGTTATTGAAAATTAGTGTAATAGATGCCAGAAACAATGATTTTGAAAGAGTGATATGTGGTTTGATGTTATCCCATTGATTAGAAATTAAGTTCAATGCCATGTCTAAAGGTATATATATATATATATATATTTAAAAAAAACATAATATATTAAATATATATATATATATATATATATATATATATATATATATATAATCGAAAAGTTAAAGGATGTTCAAAACTTTTTAGGATGAATTTCGTTCAGAAGGTTTTTTCTCATATAACAATCATTTGTTCCTAATCAACGTTTCGGGCTATATTTAGACCTTAATCATGATTCTAAAAGTAATATACAATTAATAGTTTTACAAAAAAATATCCAACATCCTTTAACTCTCCGACTAAATTTTTACGTTCGATACACACAAGATAGATTATATAAATATATATATATATATATATATATATATATATATCTTGGGATATTTTTGGCCACGAGGGCATCCTGTCAGCGCATTCTGTATGTGTATATATATATATATATATATATATATATATATAAATATAATATATATAAATATAATATATATATATATATATATTACTCATATTTAGACCAGGGTAGAAAATTAAATAATCACATCAAATAATTTTAATCACCGTGTATAATGAATATTATTAGATAATACGCGTTATTAAAACCGTGAAGCATAAAAATTTATTAGTTTCAGTAAAAATAAGAGATTTAAATCATGTACAAGACGCTTTATATCAAAAGAAACAGTATTAACAAGCTCTACGTGTAATGTATTTATTCCGAGGAAAGAAACAAATGGAAATTACGTGCCAAATTTATATTAATTAACCTTATTTTAAGTAACCGGTATTAAACAAAGTGTACACATAATAATTAATATTTAATTTGTATTCGCTAAAAATGAAAGGATAGAAGTCAATTTTAATTGGAGTTAATTAAACCATTATTAATAATAAGCATAAAAGCCTGTGAAAATCCAAGATTAAAATACCAGAAAATAAAGCTCTGAGAATTAATATTATGTTTGAACACCTGCGTAGTTTAAATGTCACGTACGGCGAAAATTTTGTAGATAACAAATGGTTTCAAAGAATCTTGGAGAAACCATCGCATAATAGTTACGAGAAATGCTAAAGGTGGGATATTTCACACTCCACATGGACTAAAATAATCGATAATAAGGAATATCAATTTGCACTAATAAGAACAGGGTAGATAGGAAAGATAATGTGCGTAAGACAAAGACACTAATAATTAAAGGCGTGATATGAGCAACGTCACGAGGGTCACGATTGGTTGAAAATAAGATGCACATATGAGAGGTAGAAACAACAATTTCTGTATAAAATTTAATTAGTTATTCTCGGACATGTTTGCGTGCCGTGTTGAAATTTCTGAGATGTAACTGGGGTGAGTACAAAATTCGTAAAAACCGACGCACAGGCTACGGACTGGGAACCTAGCATGCGAAATTCTTTAGAATTGTCCGTTTTGGGGAACAGACCGACAGACAGGCTAACCGCTATATATACCTAGGTGAATATAAACAAGCTCTCTTAGATCTTCGACTTGATTGAACGAGTTAAACAGTGCTTTTTAGTTTTCCGGTTTTAATATTAAATAATTTAAACAGTTTGCTCGAATATTATGTGATTTAAAACAGCTTGTTCTTTACGTGCTACAATGAATGTACGTTAGTGCACTTAGAAAAGAAGATACAAGGTAATAAAGTTTAGTATCACTGTACCAATTGGTAAAATTTACTATGACAAATAAATACACAAAAGTAGGCAGCTTTGGCGTATCTTGGTGAAAGAAGTATGAATTTCTTTGTTATTTTCGGGGTATTAATACTTAAATGGTGCATAAACGTGTCTGGATCCACGAAACAAGGGTCAGATATACACAGATTAGTTCCGGAAAAGCCCTGAAACAACTTTAAATAAATGGTGATGGAGAAAATTTTTAAAGCGTTGAGAATCAGAAGCCGTAAATATAACCCAGTTGGAATGGTGTGATTAACAAAAGGGACGATGTACATTGAAGCTACGAGTGCAAGTAACCTTCAGGTAAATTATACCATTTTGTTTGAACTTTGAGATTTTGGTGTGTGTTGAATAACTTTCTAATTTGTTTATTTAAAATGGACAGTAGTGAAATTGTACTAACAATAATATTTTAATTTTAAGGTGAAATTTGCTTGTTTAAGTAGAAAGGGTATTTAGTATTGATGTTCTGGATTATGATAAAAATATGGGTATGTCTTTGAGCTCAATTAGACGAACCTGGTTAATTAACGTAAAGGGTGGTAGATGCTCCTTTGTACTCTGCATATATTGTTATAGTAATTAGTAGGCATCCTACAAGGACTTTAATTCTGGATGCACATTAAAATGATAATAAATTTAATTTTGAAATTTTCCGATATTAAAATTTATGCTGAATATTAATTTTGAAATTTTAATGTATTGTGAATATTGATGTAAATAGAGTTGACGTTGATGTTTGTGGTAAGAATGTGTTTGTTTTTTTTATGTATGAGGATGAAAGCTATCTAGAGGAGCAGCCGAGGCGATTAACAGAAGAAAATCAACAGACCAGGTAATTCAAGAGGTTTCACAGCAATATATATATATATATATATATATATATATATATATATATATTGCTGTGTTAATAAAGTCATTTAGGGGTAATTAGGACCAATAGTATAGCGCACTTTATCTAAAATACATGGGGGCTCAGAAAACGACACAGTTTTCTGAAGAAAATAAGAAATACGATGATTAGGCTGCAAAGTAACTGACAACGCCCTGTATATAAACCATAATCATAATTAATATACTTAATGAAAAATATTTTTGAAGATTTATTTGAATAAACAAATTCGTAACTCGAAAAACAACATAAGCGCAAGCTGAAACACGACATTCATGAATAACGCAACTTTATTACGCCAAGAATCCCAATTAAAACAGGAAGGTTTATAAATGCATAAGATAGCAAACGCATATAATTTAAACATAAATTATATTAAATCTACATGACTTCAAGCGAAAATCAGCACCTGATATATTGGAAACAAAAACGGCATGGTGATAAAATCAAAGTTCACTAAATTTATTTAGACAAACAATGGTTTACGTGATCTAGAAATATGAAATTTCAAGAGAATGAATGCTATCAACTCGAAATGCTACGTGCCGAAATCAGCGCGTCGGTTTTAATAAACAATAAAATACGATGGAAGACCCAAAACCTGGTATGTAAGAATCGCGTATAATAGCGAACTCTGCGCTTGTCAATAGATAGGCGATTCATTTAAATACTACAGGATTTGTAAACATATCAGTTCAACATAAATTAAGGCTTAGTTCAGATCACTTAAAAGAAAATATTTACATAAAGTGATTTATTGTGAAGTAATAAATAATACAATGACAATTGTGAAAAATTAAGAGTGGTTTGTCGTTTTAACCCTTTAAAAACGTAAGTAACTAAAAGTTGTTTAATTTAAATTCTAATATTAACAATAATAAAAGGGACTCTGAATAATTACTGGATCCAATGAGGAAATGCAACAAGCATTTAATTCAATTACTAATTACCAGGAAGTTTAACAAAAGACGCTAAAATAATTTAATGCTATGCTATGAAAAATGCAGACCATATCTAAAGCAGATCTGGATTAAACGTTGGTAGTATTAAATCACTAAGCTGAATATAGGAGCAGTTGGTACAAGAATTGATTTGAGCTGGAAACAACAGGTTAACTGAATGTTTTACTATTTTAATTTGTGAATATTCCGTTGTATATTTCTAATCTGAATAATTTAAAAATTAATATTTTGTTGAATATTTATAATTTGAATAATTTAAAAAATTTCTTTTATGAAAATTTGATGTGAGGGTCAACAAAGATCGTTTTCTTAATACACGTTATAAATTATGTAAATTTTAAAAAAAGTTGAATGACGGTCATGGGGCTTCAGATAATAATAATAAGGGTGATTTTTGCTGGCTTTTTGATTAACTTTGGGAATGATAATTATTAACTTTTATTCAATTGATAAAAGAAAATTCTATTTAGAAAATTTTTAAACATTTCATACACATTGTAAATACTTTTGAGAATATTATAATAATTTGTGCTTAATTGTGTTTTGGTTTAAAGATTAGAACAGGAAGTAGAGCTAGAAGGCAAAACATAAAGTCTTTGTTTGTCGTATTGTTACAAGCTCCGTGCGTAATTAAAAACTGAGCTAACTGACGTCATTAAAATTATATATTAAAATCAAAAATTAACAGAATAAACATTTTAACCTTTTTAATTCACAAAAACAGCGTACCGGGTTATTGCTACCATATCACAACAATATATATATATATATATATATATATATATATATATATATATATATATATATATATATTATATATATATATATTTATATGTATGTATATTATATATTATGTAATCCTGTCGACGTGTTTCGTATGTATATATATATATATATATATATATATATATATATACGAAACGCGTCGATAGCATGCCCTCGTGGCCGAATTTGGGTCACTTGCCAATAATTCCTTTATACTTTGTATTAAGACTCATTAATTCTACATTTCTTATATATATATATATATATATATATATATATAATAACGTGATAAATGGGTAAAGAGAGGTCACTGAAACCGAAATTCTAAAAATAAAGCCCACTAAAATATAAAAGAAACCGGAAAGACTACAAATTTTTTAAGATTCATTGTTACAGCGTGTATATTACTAGCCATTAATGTGTTTAAAACCACGTTTTGTTTGCATTTGAAAGCAACTAAAAACATTGGTTATTTATGTAATGAAGATCACAACGCGTGTACATAAAATGAATAAATTTGTGTATAAAAAACATGTTTTAGTACCTGTGAAAACAAATATTTTCTTTTACAATCGTTAAGTATACAAACCACTTGCATAATAGAGCAAATAAAGCTAAAATCTATCGGCCAAATTAACTTCTGTATAACATAAATTCAATTTAAAATAAAGAATTCTCTCAAATGTTTGGGATTAAGAAGGAAAGCGTCATCTGTACTTAGAACTATGTAAATACTTAATTAATAAATAAATATGTATTCTAAGAAGCCGCGCTAATAATAAAAATGTCGTAATCTTTTATTCGGCATCGTTCAATAACTAAACTACTTAATTCTAACCCAGCGTATGTATACAATTTCTCGTTACAAAAATTTGTGTTGTACTCTGCCATGGACTAAAATTAACCATAAAAACTATATAATAAAAGTAAAACTGATTAACCAGCCCGGCTAGCTCAGTCGGTAGAGCATGAGACTCTTAATCTCAGGGTCGTGGGTTTGAGTTCCACGTTGGGCGCCAAAATGTAACAGGCCGGGGCTCTGCCCCACGTCCGAGCTATAAGACTTCTTTCTTTATACCGGATTAATGAGAAACATTAACCACTCTAAGTAATCCCAGGGCGCCAAATATTTGGTTCATAAATATTAAATAATATTCTACTTATCGGGTTCTCCTGCAACACTAATAATTGATACAAAACACGAATTCCAGTCAAAGACAACTGCCAAATTTATTAAACTCTTCGTTGATAACACAAGAAATAATCTTATATCAAATAATAATCTAATTACAATAAACCATGAACCCTAAATAATGTTATGATAATATTTTGTTTAAATCAAGCGCAATAAATCACGAGTTCATTTCACTCACCCTTTGGCGGGATGAACGTTTAGAAATCCCACGATGAGCCGGCTTACTTCAGCTCCACGCGCCGAAGTTAACAGCGCAGCACTCGACCTTCCCTCTAATTAAGGAGTGCAAACACCACCCCATTGTAATTCAGCTGACTACCGTCGTAAACTCGCGTCTGGTTAGATAATGTTTCTCACTTTGATGCGTGTTTCACGATAAACGATTGTTAAATACTGAAAACCAACTCCAAGTATTCATTTTAGTTATACTATACTGATAACACACGTGTAATCCTTATTCAATCATAAAGCAAGTGTAATTTGCATTACTATTGCAAATCTACCTCAACCGAAACTCTACTAAAATCGTCCGACGTCTTTACCGGGCGAACGTTTAACTTCCACCCCCGTTCGTTTGCATCTGTCGATCCGTGC
The DNA here is from genome assembly GCA_036346225.1 of Platerodrilus igneus. Lineage (NCBI taxonomy): Eukaryota > Metazoa > Arthropoda > Insecta > Coleoptera > Lycidae > Platerodrilus > Platerodrilus igneus. Next base: position 56,574 of record JARFIW010001353.1, on the reverse strand, counting down.
AACCCCACCATAACCTGCCGTAGCCACCTGATGCAAACGTCTTCACGTATGTAACTCGCTACTACCCGACACAATTAAACTTAGCATATAACAGGAATAACATACTTTAAATTAATAACTACGATTGATTACAGGGCAGCCTGTCACATACGGAAAGAACATCAATACCAAATGTACGTACTATTCGGCCAACAATTGCATTTTAAAAGTTTTTGGCGGCTTGAAAAACGATTTAAAAAACTAATACATTATAGACCACAATATTTTGACTTACATCATGATAAGTTGAAAAAGCTCTGCTTTAAAAACATTTGTTCAAAAGAATTTATAAATATTTATGGTTTTGGATTGTATCCGTGTCACCTTATAAACTAAGATCGACGTTTTGCCTACTTTTGAAAGGGGCTTCATCGGGACAAGAAAAGAAAATGAAAATAAATTACTACGTACCCAGACCTAGCCGGAAGAGAAGTAAATACCAGACTACTACCAATTGCGGAGAGTGGGGGGATTTGCCTACATACCAAAAAAACAAAAAAATTAAAATACATCGCCCACGATTATCTATTAACACATAAAAATAAATAAAGAATTCTGTACAAACAAACAAAAAGAAAATAAATTAAGCGTTACTATTTCAAAGCAAACAATTAGGTAATATGAACAATTTAGTACATTAGATACGCAGTGCGCATCTCGTATTTACACAAAATAAAATTAATTAGGAGTAAATAAACATGTGAGTTTTTGTCAAGCGTTTTTAAAATTTCACCTAATACTTTTTGTAAAATAACTAATTAGTAGGAAAGAATTAACGTATGAGAGCTTTTGTCAAACGTTTTTAAAATTTCACCTAATCCTTTTTGTAAAATAAGCTAGTCAGTAAAGCGAATAAACGTGTGCGTTCTTTTAACAAGCATATTTAAAAATAGTACATCGCACCTGTAGAGCGATAATATCGAATCGCAGCAACAAACAATAGCCCTACAGTGTCACATAACTACACCAAACGTTGATACGGAATATGCCATTGACACACACAAAAGAAAACAATTTGCATAGCCGTAGGTGTCCGGATACTTAGCTCGCTCGGGGATGAGTGAACACAGAAACGCCATGGTCTTCAGGATCTGTTTATCCTGCAACAATAACTGTAGCAGCGGTCTACGGACAAAAGCAGTTGATCTACAGAAAAAAGTAGTTGTACTACATAAAGAAAGAACTCATTTGGCCTCCAGCTAAAGAAAGCTAAAAAGAGAATTTGATTAGAATCGGTACGCGCTGGGAGACCCTCCAATCAACAAGGCTTTACATTGGAACAATAGAGAAAACCCATTATACGTGGTTGTAATGTATACCAAGATAACGGGTACCTAAACAGGATATAAACTATTTAACTGTAGCATAAACTTGTTGTTTCGAAATAAGTAAGTTCAAAATGAAAATTTGTAGCAAGCGCATTTATTATTAATTATGTTGAAGGATTTAACAGATTACCGGATACCTAAAACAAGGCATAGGCTATTTAATTTATCGAATAAATTTTCGTTTTAAAAGCAAAAGAGATTTGAGTTATGGAATTTATCGGAGAGCGGGTTTATTATTAATTATGTTGAAAATAAACCTAACAAACTAATAAAAATAAGAATGGCAATATTAAGTAACCATGTAAAGAGTATGGAAAAATACTTCTGAACCAGCAGACTCACCAGCGCATTTAAGCCATAAGGTGTCTTGTGGCTAAGTAACTGGTAAAAGTAGCGAAAGTTGTAGTTTATATAGGGCAAGAACTTAAGTGATCATGAATAGAGAGGAGTGTTGTAGCGGATCAGCAAACATAGGTTCCTTTTTTAAATGAGAGTAAGGTAATGCCATGGTCCTTGTTTAGATTGTTAGAATTTTTAGTGATTTCTACGGATTCTCTGATTTTTCTATAGAAGAAAAATGAAAAAGAAGTATTTCTAATAACCGCGTTTTGTGTCATTTCATCATTTAAAAAATGAACAATATTTCATAATTCATTGGCTGCGCCTACATAATTATTTCCATTATCACAAAACACGTCATCTGATGAGCGTCGTTAGCCAACAAATAGTTTGTGTTGCAATTAACGCGTCTGAAGTCAAATTTTCAACAAGTTCGCAGGGAACTACCTTCGTTGTCATATATACATAAATATATATATATATATATATATATATATATATATATATATTGTAATGTAAGGGAGGGGTACAAGGCTTCTAAGGGTAGATTTGTGTTAAAAAGGGTGTATGCCAAACGACATAATTCATATATCAGATCCAGTAAGTTAAAAACTATATTTTGCCGTACTTTACATATGCTAAAGTATTTACCATTTTAGTTTGAAACGTATGTGCCAAAAGGTAAACCAAATGACTTGATGACGTTGATACAATGCACGGTACTCAAGGTTTTATACTAAGTTGAAATTTTATAAGCCATTGAAAGTACATTTGCCGTCGGAAAACCGGACGCGTCTACGGATATCTACAATCAACCAAGCGTCCAGGTCTTGTGTGAATTATTTTGGCTTTTCATTTAAGTAGAATCAACTTTTGGACGAATTGTAAATTCAAAATTATAAGTGAATAGTAATATCAAAGATATAATTGGAGAATTGTGAAGTGTTTAGGACCAATGGTAGAAATAAGGATTGTATGTAAAGACTATAGTTAAGGTATTTGTGACACTAGAGAAAAGAAAAGTTGTTATTGGATAGTTTTATGATTTTAAAATGTGATTAAGTAAGCTAGTTTTGTTGTGCTTATTGCCTAGCGAAGTAAATAAGGGGATTCTATTTCGACTACTTTTAGTAAAAAGACGTGTTTTGCAAACCTGCGTTAAAGTTGTATAATATTTGGATAAAATAAATGTTTTTGAGTTTACATAGTATGATTTAGTAAAGTGAAGGTATAAGAAGCATCGGTGTTATAAAAGCGACGATAATTGGAGAATATTTAGAGTGTTTATAGTGCGACGGGAAAGCAACGGATATTTAGTTAGATTTGAACGAGATTGGTATTGGAATTGGAACGATTTTGGTTAAAAGGCAGTAGGAGATTCGAGTGGTTATACAAAGCGACGGCGAAGCAACGACGATATTAATAATTTTGGAGTGATTTGGATAAAGATTAACGGCAGTAGGACATAGAGTGGACATTGAAGATATAGCAGGGCATAGATTGAATTGGAACAGGACGGCAGGATAGGTTTGGGATTGACTACGGAAAGACGAAAGGATTAATTGGAGCACGCAGAGAGAAAACAGGAGAGCAGCAAAGTACAGGGGAAGAATCAACGCAGAAATCAAGGGAACACTGAAGGATTAACACAGGGGAAGTAAATACTACGGTTTATTCAAAATTCTAAAATTAGGGTAAATTATTTCAGATTTGGGGTCAGCAAAATTATATTAAGACACCTGGAGGCGATACGCAAGTACATCAGTGATTGTGAATCCTTGTAAAGGCGCGTACAGCAAATAAGAACTTGAGCCAGCAACATTTAAAGAAGGCATCAGCGCTGTATAATTCAGGTGAGTACCGTGAAATATCTTAAAACGTCAGATAAGTCAGAAATTGTATACATAAATTAATTTGGCACCAAGCAACATTGATCAGTAAAATTTGGCATACACAGTAAATAATTCCATATATAAAGTGGTAAAACAAACGAGTGTGCAGTTTGGTTGGGCAGTGCACATCTACTCACGATTGAACCCACGGTGAGTTGGTGAACGCCCTGAGATAAAGGTTTCATATAGTCGAGGCATAAAATATAGTAAACAGTTTTAAATAGATAACCAACCAAACTTTGCTAAAACACATCATATAGGAATCATTCATTGAATACTAAAATTAGGGGCGACGACAAAAGTCGTGTATCAGAATTTATAAATAAATAAAAAATTAATTTAAATTATATAAAAAAATAAATAATAGGGCGGAGGGATGGAGTAATAGTTAGCCAGAAGAATATATATATATATATATATATATATATATATATATATATATATAGGTTGTTACCGTATTTCTGTCTGCGTTTTAGACTGCCCGTATTTCATAGGCATACTGTGCTGTTGCTCCACACATATGCTTTCAACAATTTTCTTCTTGTTCTATGTTTGCTGTCTTTCCTCATAGACGCTGTTCTTTCTTGTTAGATGCAGTTCGGTCACCTTCTATTGTTTTACAGTTACATACCCTATTTCTTCGACCTTCAGTGGTTGTGAAGGAAGGTAAGCAGCCTGTGGCTGCCAAGTTCCACCAACACTTAACCATTTACCGATTTAATATATTTTCCAATGTATCTTTTTGCACAGTTATCATTAGTTGCGGATATTTCGAAACCAACAACTAGTTGTTTATACTAATCATCAGATTTATCTGTGCTTATTTTTTCGTCATTAGGTTTTCCGTCTCAAAACTGGTAGGACACGTACCTGCACTTAGTTATATTCTGAGCTAGCCTACATAGTTCCCTAAAATTCTCACACAGCATGTGTATACAGCTCGTTTCCCTTCTATTGTTTTCTAATTTTATGCCCTATTTCACCGAGATTCAGTGAAGGGAGTTAATCAACCCGAGGCTACCAAGATCCCCCAACACTTAGGCATTTGCCGAAGTAATGGTTTTCCAGTAAATTCTTTCACACACTTAACATTATTCTAGAATATTGTCCAACCAATTCTTGTAGTTACTTATAATAATCATCATGTTTAAGCACAGTTACTTTTTCGTCACTAGTTTATCCATCTTGGGATTGGATGCGTACGTCCATTGATTTCTTTTCTGGGCTAGCCTACACATCTCCCTAAAACCCCTAACGCCTACATCTTTTACTATCTGTGTGCAGTAGTCTAACCTAGGTCTGCCTCTTCTTCTCTTTTTTCCTATCTCTGCTTTTAATATATTCCGCACTATTCCCTCATGCCGTGGTATGTATGTATCTCTCCTCTTTTTTATCATTTTCCACATATTTCTTTCTTCCCCTACCATTTTTAGTACCTCTTCGTTCTTAACTTTGTCTGTCCATGATATCTTCATCATACGTCTGTAGCACCACATTTCAAAGGCTTCAACCTTTTTCTTGTCTACTTTTCCTACTGTCCAGGTTTCACAGCCGTACAGTGCTGTGCTCCACACATGTGTTTTAAGCAATCTTTTCCTTGTTTCTATGTTTGTGGTCTTTGAGCACAGTAGTTGCTTTTTCTTGTTAAATGTAGCACGACCTTGTGCTAATCTTTGTTTTATATCTTTTGTGCTTTTCCCATCTTGCGTTATTTGGCTTCCTAGGTAGCAGAAATCCTTAACCTCTTGTAAGTTCGTGTTACATACTTGTATTTTTGTTTTTGATTTATTTTCCCCACCTTTGCATACTAGAACTTTAGTTTTAGTTTTGGTAATTTTCATACCATATCTCTCTGTTAGAACCGTTTCCATTTCATTAAGAGCAGCTTCTAACTCTTCCTTGCTAGACGCTAATACCGTTATATCATCTGCAAATCTAAGCATATCAATTTTTTGTCCCTGCATAGTAATTCCAAATGTCTTCCTGCATTTGATAGTATTCATTGCCTCTTCTATGTACAAGTTAAAAATCAATGGGGATAGGGCACATCCCTGCCTCACCCCTTTCCTAATGTTTACTTCTCTACGTTCCTGTTCTAATTCTATTACTGCTGTTTGCTCTTTGTATAAACTATGTACTATTCGTCTATCCCTATAACTCATAAAATAGCCTCCCGTGTTCCCCTGTTTCGCCTAAACCCACATTGGTCTTCAACTAGTATTTCTTCCACCCGTTTTTCCATTCGTTTTTGCACAATTCTATTTAATATTTTTGACACGTGTGCTGTAAAACTTATTGTTTGAAAATTTTCACATCTATCCGCGCCTTTCTTTTTTGGTATACTTACTATAATGCTACGTTTGAAATCTTTGGGTATCTCGCCTGTCTCATACATATAGCTTACAAGTTGGAAGAGACGTTCTGTTACTGCTTGTCCAGCGGCTATTAGAGTTTCTGCTTTCACCTTATCTGGACCCGGCGCCTTACCATTTTTCAGACTCTTTAATGCTAATTCAAACTCATCTCTAAGTTTAGGATATCCCAAGTCATCATTTTCAATGTCTGATTCTTGTTCTAATGCAGTTAGTTCTTCTCCTGCATACAAATTCCCTATATATTCTTGCCATCTACCCACTTTCTCTACGTTTTCTATGATGACGTTTCCTTGTGTGTCCCATACATTTTTGCTATACGGTTTTAAATCCCTAAAATTCATTCTAATTAATTTGTATGCTTCGTCTGTCTTTCCTATTTCCATCTTCGTTTGTACCTCTTTGCACTTTTTATCAATCCATTGTTCTTTAGCTTTCCTGCATTTTCGAATAATTTCCCATTTTATGGTTTTGTATCTATGTTTTCCTGTTTCGTCTGATTTATTTTTGTATTTTCGTCTTTCTTCTATTAAATTCAGGATATCCTTTGTTATACATGGTTCCTTATTTTCTTTTTGCGTATACCCCAGAATATTTCTGGCCGCCATGTCTAGGCTGGATTTATTGTTATTCCATTCTATTTCTACTTCCTTAGTATCAGATATTTTCCCGATATCTTTGAGCAATTCATTTGACTTCTTTTCGAATCTTTCTTGAATATCTTTATCTTTTAGTTTTTCTAAGTCCAAGTGCCTTTTTCCGTTTTTTTTCACATTCTTAAATTTAAGTGCGGCTTTCATAATTACAATGTTGTGGTCAGTGTCTATATCTGCTTCTGGGTAGCTTCTACAGTCTTTTACTTGATTCCTAAACCGTTGTCTATCAAGAATGTAATCTATTTGATATCTTCCTATATCTCCTGGCATCTTCCACGTATATCGTTTTCTAGCATGATGTTGAAATAATGTGTTTGTGATGTGTTTATTGTTATACGTAGTTAAAGCGATGCGAAAATCAAGAGTAATAAAGAGTAAAAAAGAGCGATTTTAATTTTCTTTCAGTATTTATACACTCAAACTGCCCCCCCTTGGCCACTCTTTACGCAAAATACTTAATTGAAAATAACATTTCTGCAGATTTTGGATATAACCGCTTTAAAACTTCGAGAAATTTATCTCGTGAACACACTATCTAATCCGAAAACCCGCATTCACCTGTCGCGTGTTCGTCTGTTGTAAAACTATCTATTTCGACCAATGACACAGTCCTATGTCAACATAAAACTCCGCCTGTAATATTGTTATGCCTGTCTTATGCATATTTGATGTCGCGTTCCTACCCTAATTGCGTTATAGAAAATCGATATTGCTGACCGCGTCCACGTGGAGTGAATCCGTGCTTTTGAAATCGAATGCTTTTATACCCGTCTCTATCTGTGGGATCTTATTGATTGTGCATCTTTCCGCTCTTTAAGAAACTCTTGTTAGGTTTTATGCGAAGCCATTGACGGTTGAACAATATATTCTATGAAACCCGCTTTATTATGTTCACAAATATAAAGAAGCTGACCTTTCAAACATGCAGGTGTTCCTAATTATTGACTCGTTTAAAATAAAATTTCTTGGAGTTTATATTTCATGGTATTCAACCCAACCGATATACTTGTTTGTTACAACGAAAACTTTTCGCCTTGGGATTATTGATTTTATATACCCTGGTGCGTTTTCTGACGTTATTATCCGTTGAATTCAAATAAATCAAATTAATTATGCGTTTCTATTTGTTTTTAAAACTGGTTTTCCTTTATGAACCTATTACTTTTCACTCTCTAATTATAAAATATGTCAATACTTGTTCGTTTAAATTAAATACATAAAATACATTTTGCGCGTAAATAAATTGTTCCTTTCTCATTGCTTACCCCAAATTTAACCCTTTAAATCCACTACAATATATATATATATATATATATATATATATATATATATATATATATATATATTAATACTGATAGATTTTACAAACCATGTTGTTCAGTTCATGACACCATTGACGAGGGCTCTAACAGAAACATCCTAAAGAGCTATGCAGGGGTCGCATTTCAACTTATTGATTCTGAAAGATATGTTGTTCACATAATGGCTGGAATACGACTAATGCTGTTTACGGAAAAGTCATCTATCTGGAATACGACACGTGCAAAAATAACTAGTTATGAATACATGTAGTATAGTTAAACGTCGTTTTCTACATCAATAAATAGTTTTGAGGGTGAGGTTTTAATGCTTTTACAATTCTAAAGAAAAGAACTAACGAATGTTAATTTTAAACATTTAGAAATGCAAACAAAATTTGTTTTCAACAAATAAAAACCAATGCTGGCTATCTACATGGTGTTATACCGATAATTATTAAATTTAATGTTTTCTAAACTGCATAATTGCATTAATAAAACAAAAATGCTTTACTGTCACATCATTGGAATTTTCCTGGGTACTAACTAATCAATTATTAATGCTGCGTGTTGCAATGTTAGTACTACCACTGTAATATAGCAAAAAATACTTAAAAACTGTAGCAGGGCTTGCGTATTCTAGTTCCAAAACTTTGAATTATATATCCCTCCCATTTTTTAGGTGATAGATATGCGACTGATGTGGATATATGATACAATGTGTAAAAGGGTCCTAATATGTGATTTTCTAATGCTCCACCCGAAGGTACTACATTGGCCAGGAAGCGAATTTTTTACCTGAGAAATTTTTAATTTTGCCAAATCTTTGCTTTTCCAAACAAGGTAGGGATCTTCAACGTGCGTGACAACACTCACACACGGCACCTCCATTTTACCTCTCATCTGTATTTTAATGAAAAATGCTCGCCTAACATTTTTCAAGCGGACCGTGCCGGGATTGGAACTCGGGACCCTGACGTAATAGTTACACGCATACCAACTACGCCACGGAGCCACCGAATTTGTAAAAGGGTCCAATTTCCTGATACTATTGCCCACACAGTTCATGAAAGTATGAATTCTGTTAGGTGTGCATTCAGTAACATTATCCAGATGTACTTATGCGTGTACCACTAGTATCGATTGTTATAACGGCCTTTTATAGTTTTAGTCATATTTGTGTTAATAGCAAATGAGTTTTCTTTGTGAGTGATTAGGACAGTTACACCATTTACCATAATCTATTAAACCCTACGAAAGCAAACATATTAAAACTTTGGAGAGTAATTAAATACTCTAAGTTTGATTAGTTCTCCAATACCGAAGATTAATAGCTTTGTATAAACCTAGTATCACATTTAAAAGTTATGGACCTCGGAAAAGTCTTGCTGAAACGATTTAGATAATTATAATTACAAATTGATTTCTTTTGATCATAAGACGAAGGGAATATTGAAGTACACTAAAAATTTATAAGAATCTATTTTACTAACAATTTTAAGAAACATCTAATAGTTTACTGCGAATTATTTTCGTTTTCGATTTCAGTAAATCAAGTTGGAAGTTAAAATGTTTTCAGTTAAGATTACGACGTTTCCTGTCAATCTTTGCTAACCTAATTCAAATAGTAAAGCTGCTTAGGATCGAGACAGATTCAAAAACATACAGCCCGGGTATGTATATAAATGGATAAATGGTCCGGAAAAGTTGAATTATAGAACCTAACTTTGAATTCCATATTAAAGTATGTAGAGTGAAACGAACTTTGAAACCTATAGTACTAATATTTTTTAAGCATGGGGATCAGGCATGAAATTTAGGCCCGAATTTAGACATTTTTAAGGCGCCCTCTTACTTAAGTATAAGGAACACTTCACTTTCCCTCAATTAAGCAAAGTGTTCACTCGAACAATTGATTGGAATTCCTAAAGGTATCCTACAGTGAGGGTTTGTTATCGTCGCTTTAAGTGGAATTGTCGGCTTTTTTCGTTGATTTCAACTAACTAGTATGCGCAAAAGATTATATTTTAGCATGTAAAGTGTATTGCCACTGTACTACAACCACTATAATTTTTGTTCATCCCACGGACCTATGGCCATCCTCTAAAAAATAATAGCTACATATTTGCGTGTTTTGTTGATTAAACAAGCAGTAAACATGAGTTTAATTAAACGTTGTGTATTCACGGGCGATGAAAAACTGTATTTAAAAGAACTTGTTCTGAAGTACCACAACATTATAGAAATTAAAAAAAGTGACTGCATTAGTTTAACCGAGAAGAAGAAGGCTTGGATGAAGTTAACGAATGAATACAATTGTTTAGCTGAAAACAACGTGCGTGAATATAGAAGTCTTGATTTTTTTTATAACAATATCTGATACATAATTTAATTTGCAGCGTACCACAAAGCAACTGAAAAAATGCTCGGAGAATATGAAAGTTCAAAGGAAAAAGGAATTGTTTATGCGCGCGGGGGTCTTATAATTTTATATATGGACTTACCTCCGCGTTGTTTTATTGTTCTAAGATGTAGTTCCTACTCTTCAACTAAGCGGACTGTATGCGAATTATAGTACGTGTTACATTCGCACTTTCACTGTGTTTTTTAGGGGTTTATCGATAAATTCGGCGGCACTATTGACTAACTCACTTTACCGAACCGAACCAACCGTTTCGCTCCGAAATCGATGAGAGAGTGTTTTTGTCACTACTCCTTTTTCAACTTAATTTACACATGCACAAAGGAGGTTTTACGACAGGATATAACGGGACAAGAGATGACAGTTTTACCATTTGATTTACAACTACAAATTTAAAATAACTTAAAATTAACCACACAAACGTGCGACAAAGAGACTGAACAGGAATTATCAGAAGAAAAGAGACAAAGAATGCTTACTAGAGGTGGAAGTTACAAGCCCGACACAAATTCGAGTGATGATAATATAGTTAACGATATACTAAATTGCGTCGACATTGAATTACTCGACACAATCGACAGTGATACAGTAATGCTATCACAAGATATAAGTAAACCATATACAAGTAACATTTTAGGAAGTACAGGTCTGTATTCCATAACTGTTATGAAATTAATTAAAAAATAGTTTTAGATATGCCTAGTACAAGTTCGGTAAATTATGAAGATAATCTACAAGAACAAGGTATAGGTTTGTTTATAATGCATTTGTTTGTGATATATATCTTATATACCTTAAGAAACAGGTTCTGTGGATGATCCTGCAAGAACATTAGACCTGAACCATAACTATAGTCGTAGTCTATCGGACAACAAGCTCAGTAGTAGGTATATAATTATATTTATGCAAGTAATTAAATGAATATAGTTGTAGAAGAAAAGCCCAATAGACTTGTTAAGAAGCAAATAAGACCCTGTGCCTTTATATTTCGAGGGACGGCAATTGAACGTGAGTGGGAAGTCCTACAAAGGAACGAAATATTAAAACAACAAGAATTGGAACTTTACAATCTGCGTGTCCATGAAATTGAACTGAAAATGGAGGACCAAAAGCTGGAAATGGAGTTCAATAAGGAACGTCGAAAAATCCAACTTCAACAGGAGAAAATGAAGCTGGAAATTTTGCAAGAGGAATTAAAACATGAAAAATAAAAAACTGAACAAATAAATTTAAATTAGGTGTGTGTATAAAGAGTTTATTTTGTTTATGTAGAAATTAAAATAGGTGTAGTTATCAAATTTTACAGAAATATTGTTTTTGAATCTAAAATAAACCTTCACGTGTTTAATGTTAAGTAATTTAGTATCAAATATTAATTCTAAATATTTACAATACAGCTTAATTGTAATTATTCAACCTACATTACAAAAAGCTTTCTAATTTGCAAAGTGCCTGGCAATAAAAGCTGCCCTAATTAAACTTCCGCGAGTATTTTGTGTTACTGCTGCAATTGGCACAAATCTATCGACGAAGTAGCGATCTGAGACAAACAGTTGATGTTCCATAATTGGGATGTTATGTAACACTGCTGTAGCAGCTATTATTCGTAGAATTGTTTGCAAATTATAATTTAAACTTTTATTTAGACAGCGAAATCTTTGCTTCCACTGTCCGAACGTCCTTTCTACAACATTTCGTGTAGCAATCTGTGCAGTATTGTATCTTATTCCGGCTCTAGTTTGTGGATTTGTCATTGGTGTATAAATATGGTAATTTTTGATATCCACTGCCGCCTAGTAATATACCGTGAAGTCGGTGTTGTTCAAATCAAAGCTACTGTTAAAAAATCGACTGTCATGTGTTGATCCCGGCCATCTAATTACAATATCGAAAATTTCTGCACTAGGACCTGCCACGACTTGAACATTTGTGGACATCCAGCTTTTGCGATTTCGATAAACTTCGACTGTAGGGCCTCCAGGACTTCTTATTTCAATGTGTGTTCAATCTAAACAACCAATAACACCAGAAAATCTTGCAAGTTGAAAAAATTACTGTCGAACCGTATCTATAGTGCAAAGACCATGTGGAAATTTTATATGACCCAAATTTCCAGACAGAACCTCTAAAATCGTTTTAACAATGCGACAAGCAGTTGTCTGACTTATATCATGTAGATCACCATAGACTCTCTAAAATAAATTTGTTATCATTTAGCTATAAAATGTTTTTGCTCAAATGTACTTGATATATTCCTGTTGCGTAAAATCGCAAAGCCAAGCATAATTTGACAACAGGTGGTGCTGGTAAACCTCTTAAGTTTTGCATTTCTACACCTTCCGAAAATACTAATGGTATCAAAATATTTTGAACTGTTTGTCGCGAAAAACGAAACCGCTGAACCAACTCGTTATTGCAGTATCTTTCTGGAGCATTCGCAATATCACGTATGTAATATCTAAAACAATAAAAACCACTTTAATTAATACTTACCTTGGAATTGGTGGATAATTGTTATCATCTACAATATGTTGAACAAATTCCCAAGAATCGCCTTCCATGTTAACTGTAATGAACAAAAATATGTAGCGAAGTGTGACTTAAGGAAAACAGAATGCACGCTCTGATTCGACTCAAGTTTAAGTAAAGTGTTCACTCTACTTACACTCAAGTGAAACTGCATAAGCTCTGTGAATTCTGAAAGTAGAGTTGAGTGACTTGTAAGTATGAGGTCGCCTCAAGTATTGTCTAAGAATTCGTGCCTTAGATTCATTTGTGTTATAACCAACCAATGTGCATGAAAGATTTCTTTATTATATTGGAATGCATGGAGCGACGTGTAGGAATGTCGTGGGAACATGTGGATATTCTGGTTTTGATTCAGATAGTTAAAGAATTTTTCCGACGACCACTTGTGAAAACAACAGATTACCCACTACTTATTTATGTAGAAAGTAAAGTATATCACTCTAGAGTGCGAAAGTACATATCACTCTAGTGTTGAAATACTTTTCAACTCTAGAGTGATATGACTGATGTTAGTATGCTAGTTACCTAGACAACCCAAACGACTACCGGTTTCTACCTTTTTGCATTCATTCGTTTCGTTTTGGCTAATAACAGTTTAAAATACCCATAGTTAAATCGATACTGACAGTTTCCGTTTTACTTAAAGATGTAATTACTCATATTTAGTTTGTAATTGAAATGATTTCTTCAATAAAAATTGGGAATGCATACGCTAAAAGCAACAGATTCGCGGATTTTATAAAAACAAAGTAGGTGTTCGAATTTTCAACATCAAAACGTCAAATAAATTTTATAGGTGTCTGTCTGTCTTGCATTATTGCGTACAGATTTATTGCAAATAAGCATAAAAATAACTATTTCGTAATTGTTTTTAGTGGTGGTCGTCGGAAAAATAGTGTACATTACTCGCGTGGAAAGTGACATTTCACACTCGTGGAATAGTCGCACTCGGCTGACGCCTCGTGCGACAATACTCTTCCACTCGTGTGAAATGGGTCACTTTCCACGCTAGTAATGTAATATACTATAATTCAGTTACTGAAACATAAAACTTACTACCTGGTATATAAGCATCGGTTTGAAACATTTCAGGCAAATTCTTACGAGGAAAAAGTAGCAGGTGAGTATGCTTAGCGGTGACAAATAGAAGAGGTAAAGCACATAAAATTCTGCATCAAGAACGATTTAGTCGTAGCTTTAGATTTAGTCGTTAGAAAGCGAAATCGGCATTGAACAAGGATAGGTTTAACATAGCTGATAAAAGACTAGTGTTAACACTGATGATAACATTTCATGTATCGCCAACGCGGTGGTACATGTAGTGGAAATTTACCGGCTTTTCTGGCAGTTCGCGAGTGTCGAAAGATATCAAGAGACGTTAATAGGAAGTATTGTAACAAGTTTATTTTCCAGCAGTATTTTGATGGATATTTGTGCTATTATTTTGATAAAAGTCATAATTAATTGTGCGATTCTGTTTACCTCTTGTATTTATTACTTATTGTATTAATATAACTTTATGCTTCAAAACTGGGAGCATCATTTCAAGTTACGCGGTGACAAAAAATAACTCTTATAAGAGTCATTGTGACCTCCCTCCTCCTATAAATAGGATGATTGCCAAAACGGCTAAACTGACAACCAATTGTCAAGTTGTTTATACATGCACTTTCACGTTGGCTGTTGGGTGTGGATAAGAACAATGGCCCTGAGCAATTATGCTTGGTGCTGCGTGAGAAAGAAATAAGAAGTAAGTGAATACACTGTGTAATAGATCATCATTCCTGGCGATGGTATTCCGGCAGAAAGACGTCTAAGACACGGTGTTAAAAATTTAAAGCATCAGAAACACAGTGAGTATTAATCAACCTCATGGCATTTGTTAATTTTTTTTGTAGTGCAACATAGTAACTTGATTAGAAATAGAAATTTACAGGTTTTAACCTGTATGTTGAAATGTGAAGAATTCTAGAATTTAATTCAGACCTGGTAGATTAACCTACGATAAACTTTTTGGTTATGGATCATAGTAGGTAGTTTGAGAAATAGCAACCTATATCATGATGATATAAGAAAGCTTCAAGTTTCATATCAAATTCGTGGGAATGGTTTAACTGTATCGCAGATATTGCCGCAAGTTGTTAAACATCTGGTTTGTTGTTTGTTCTGTAGGAATGTTCAATCTTGACAACACCTGGATCCCATTCAAGTAAGTGACTTTTGAGTTTTGTCTAAGTTAGAAATTTCCAAGTTATGCTACGTTGTTTGACCTCATAGTATCCTTGTGATTTTGAAGAGAACTTTGCATAGATTCCATTTTTATTTTTGATAAGTGCCGTAAAACTTTATAGAAGAAATGGTTTTGCTTGTAGAAGTAATAAATTCTAACTACCAATTTAGGAAAATTAATAATTATTCAGGCTTAGGAAACTAAATTTGTTCATTTAAGATAGTATTAATTGGTAATCATAATAACGTTCTGACATTAAAAATTCGTTGTTCACTTATCAGATTATGTATGCTTAATTGAAACTCGTAGATAACGAGGAAGTTAAATTGAATTAATACATATATTTGAAGTCTCTCGTGGTACTACTTAAGACTAATTAAAATCTTGTTAGTATATCATTAGTCACTCTCAAAATGCAAGTTTTAAATATCAATATGAAAAATTATTGCAAAATTTTTAAGATGTAGGAAACAACACTACTAAATCAAATTAATAATGCTGTGCCCTTGTTGGAAAATTATTTGTAAATAGATATTTTTGCTAATTGGTAGTCTAAGAGAATAGAAAGTTATTTTGGTCACGTCTATGATTATTATTTAGGGAATGAGATGAGATTTGGTTCCTAATACCTAACATATTTAATGGTGATAATTAACAGAACGCACAAACTGTGCTAGTATTGGTTTTGTTTGATTACAGAAGTAGCAGTGCATCTTTATCAGTTTTAACGTGAAGTGGTAGTATTTCGTAAGGGTGGTGTTAATGCAAAATATTTGTATAGGGAATTAGTGCTTAGGTTTCCGTATTCTCCTTATACAAATGGCCTGATGTTAGTCATTTATTGTATTTAAAAATTCGGTAGCGTCATATTTACTCTATTTGTTCTCGTAGTTCAACCCCGACCCAAGCTCTTGATCTACTCAGAGCAAATTACTCTACTAGCTGGTTTGCCTCCTTTAGATGTTTCCTTACCATAAGCCGTTTCCCATCTTAACTTACCTCGGGTTTCTAGTCTCAACAGGTAATCCTCATTTAATTACCCTTACGCCTGACAGTTGGCAAGATAGGTGTATAATATTACCCGAACCCAAGGAAAAGGGTATTAATTCTTACATTTCGCATTTCGGTCTTGTAGCCGTGCAATAATTACGATTTTGTGTAAAATAAGCACTTCTTTTTTCCTAAATTTTCCCTTTGCGCTTGTTTCAGCTAGTTCGTTTCGTGGTGCTACAATTCAGGTGACTGAAACTCAATCTATTTGTTTACAATCCTAACATTTCTTAGTACTTATTATACTATGCCTCACCGTTATCACTTATGTTTTTAACTTCTTATCGGATTTACATTTTTTTGAAATTACAACAGTCTTCTTAATTAAATTATTCTCCTTTGCTTAAAATTACATACATTTAACTTCCAATCTGTTTCTCATAAGTTGCATGAAAGTTGTACTAAGTTGCACTACAAGAACGAAATTAATTAAGTTTTATAAAATTACTAGAAGCGGTTTGTAGTCCCTACGGGACTACTTTGAACGCCTGCACTCGTTTTGTGGCCCACTCTCTTTACGCCCCACCATCTTTACGCCCCACTTTCTCTACGCCCCACCATCTTTACGCCACACCATCTTTACGCCACACCATCTTTACGCCCTACTATCTTTGCACACCGCCCTCTCTACGCCACGCCCTCTCTATGCCCCGCTCTCTCTACGCCCGCTCTCTCTACGCCCTGCCTTCTCTACGCCCTGCCCTCTCTACGCCCTGCCCTCTCTACGCCCTGCCTCTCTACACCCCGCACTCTCTACGCCCCGTCGTTTCTACGCCCCGCCCTCTCTACGCCCCGTCGTCTCTACGCCCCGTCGTCTCTACGGCCCGTCGTCTCTACGCCCCGTCGTCTCTACGCCCCGCCGTCTCTACGCCCCTCCCTCTCTACACCCCTCCCTCTGTACACCCCATCCTAGTAGACTTTGCCGAAATCACTTCTGGGAGTCAACCGGATCAAGATCACCTCGCTCAAGTAGACTTTGCCGAAATCACACCGGGAGTAGATCGAATCAAGATCATTTTGCTCTAGTTGACTTTGTCAATATCACCTCATGGAGTTGATCGGATCAAGATCACTTCGCCCTAGCATACTTTGTTGAAATCACTTCAGGAAGACGATAGGATCAAGATGCCCTAGTAGACTTTGTCGAAATCACTTCGTGGAACGATCGGATCAAGACCACTTCTCTCTAGTATACTTTGCCAAAATCACCTCGGGGAGTCGATCGGGCGAAGATCATTTCGCTGTAGTAGACTTGTCGAAATCACTTCATGAGTAGATCAGATCAAGATCACTTTGCTCTAGTAGACTTTGTCGAAATCACTTCGAGGAGTCGACCGGACCAAGACCACATTGCCCTAGTAGACTTTGTCGAAATCACCTCGTGGAGCCGATCGGATTAAGATCACTTCGTTCTAGTAGACTTTGTTGAAATCACTTAGTGGAGCCGATCGGATCGAGACCACTCCGTTCTAGTAGTCTTTGACGAAATCACTTCAGGGAGTCGATTGGATCAAGACCACTTCGCCCTAGTAGTCTTTGTCGAAATCACTTCGGGGAGTCGATCGGATCAAGATCACTTCGCATTAGTAGTCTTTGTCGAAATCACTTCGGATAGTCGATCGGGGTAAAGATCACTTCGCCCTAGTAGTCTTTGTCGAAATCACTACGGATAGTCGATCGGATTAAGACCACTTCGCCCTAGTGGACTTTGTCGAAATTATTTCCGAGAGTCGATCGGATCAAGACAACTTCGTCTTAGTGACCTTGTCGAAATCACTTCGGAGAGCCGATCGGATCAAGACCACTTCGCCCTAGTAGTCTTTAGCGAAACCACGTCGGAGAGTCGAGCGGATCAGAATCGCTTCGTCCCAGCAGACTTTGTCGAAATCAGTTGGAGGAGTCAAACGGATGAAGACAACTTCGCTCTAGTAGACTTTGTCGAAATCACCGCCGGGAGTCGATCGGATCAAGATCATTTCGTCCTAGTGACTTTGTCGAAATAATTTCGGAGAATCAATCGGATCAAGACCACTGCGCGCTAGTGATCTTGCCGAAAGCACTTGGGGGGGGGGAGAGTCGATTGGATCAAGATCACTTCGTCAAAGAAGACTTTGTCAAAAATCACTTAGTAGAAGTCGATTGGATCAAGATCGCTTGGCCATAGTATACTGTCGAAATCACTTCGGGAAGTCGATCGGTTAAGACTACTTTGCCCTAGTAGACTGTCGAAATTACTGCGGGAGTCGATAGAATCGAGATTACTTTGCCGTAGTAGACTGTTGAAGTCACTTCGGGGAGTCGAACGGGGAGTCGATCGGGGAGTCGATCGGGCCAAGATAAGTTCGCTCTAGTAGAGTTTGTCGAAATCATTTCAGGGAGTCGATCGGGCCAAATAAAAATCCATACATGCAAACCAATCAAAATTAAGCAATATTTATGAATTGTTGCCAATGTTACATATGAGCACATGTGTAATAACGTGTTTGCAAATAGCAACGTATGTTAAAGATAACATTCACCTGAAGTCTATGCAATAAATTTTGCTATTAGTGATTTAGATAAAAAGAGGTTTGTTTCTATGACGCAATATGCGTTTAACATTTCTCAATTTAAATTCAAAAATGAGTGTAATACGTATACGTAAGCGGTATTGAATTTAGGTTTTACGCTCGGAAGATTTGTGTTTTAGCACATATTTGATATTTTATAAGGACTTTTAGTTAATGTAGGCAACCGCTTGGTTCTACCTTCTCTGTACATCATGATGCCTCATTACTACGTATTAGGTATGCTCGCAAGACAAAGTTGTCAATTGCTGTTAATGTAAATAAGGAATAATTAACTTATTGTAGACAGTTGTATAACGTTTATAAATTTTGTTGGAGTATATTTCCCTTTGGACGTTAATAAAATTGCAATATAAAAAAAAATATTTGTATTTGCGATTATGAATACTGAAGTAGAAAATACGTATGAATTTTTTCAAGTGTTTTTTATTCTTAACTTTTGATGTTTGTTAAAAGAAAAGTAATCATAAGTGGATCCTAAATAAACAAATACCAAAGGAATGCAGGACGTTTTCTACGTCTGTATTTAAAATAAATGAAATATAGAAGAAATTAAAAACCAAAACGCTTGAAATGTTAAATTTTTCAATTACTGTTAATGTAAATAAGGAATAGTTAACTTATTGTAGACCATTTTATAGGGGTTATAAATTTTGTTGGGCTTTTTACGCATATTAGACGCTCGTTAATGTTTAAAAAAATCATCAAAAAATAAAGAAAAAAAATTAATGTAATTGGGCATTGAACCACCGAGGTTGCGTATGGTAGACGGAGAAAAAGAAAGAAAGGAAAGATAATCTTTTTTTAACTTTTTCATACAATTTTGCTAAATACTAATAATAATAACAATTGATTTTCTTAATAGTACCTTACGATGCGACGTTTAACAATAAGTAATTTAAATGACAATATTCGGTATCTATACTAAAATATTTACCTAACTGTTTAAAATAATTAACGATTTCTTGTATTTTATTTGTATTTTATACCATTGTTGTGTGTTGTACAATAGGAAAAGTAGTGGAAAAACCTATTTTAAACTTAATTTTAACCTTAATACTACCTTAAACTATAAACACTAAAAACTAAAAAACTATATACAAATGCGGGCAGACGGAGGTGTCAGCCTTACGCTATCGAACCTTATTTTGTAGAAAATCCTGCGGTTGTATACTTGTAGTAGTCGAAGCCTCAAAAGATATATAGCGTTTTCTAAATTATTTACGTAGACTTGAAATTTTTCAGATGAATTCGGTAATTAACGTCAAATTAAATTTTTACCTTTTTGTGTTTAAAATAGATCGCGTCTATTAATGCGTGATACTTTTTTATAATCAGAATTAATAATTATCAGTACTATAAAGAAATATTATGTAATTTAGAAGCCTTAATTGTGGAAATTTGCAAATTACCTGTGTTAACAGAGTTTCAGATAGTGTGTACTCGTGCTTCTACGTTTTTGTTCCTAACATAGGTTAGATGAGTTAGTATATATGCGCCACTTCCTGTTTATAAGATGTTGCCGTCTTTGTCCGCCATGTGGGCGGATAGTGTTAATACTTCCTATGAAATTATAGGTTTGGTCAGCATCTACACTATATTAAAAAGGTTAAAAACCCTGCTATGGTTTACATCTAAGAATGCATTGCAAACGAACTTGGAAGCTTATAGATGGAAAAATTTATATTTCCATATTTCACTAAAATGAATTACATACATACATTATATATGTACATAAGTCAAATTAATAAAACTGAAAATATAAGTTTGTACATCATACATGCATTTTAAGAAATGAAATAAACATTTTACCAAAATATATTATTGGCTTATTGCATATTACAGGAAGAAAAAAATCCGATTTCAGGTACAATTGACAAATACAACAAAACACGGGCCATGGGCATACAAATTAAAAAAAAAATCATGAAAACGTAATTTTATTGTTATAGGGATTTGAAAGTCTATGCCTAGTGGCATTCTTGTTTCCACAACCTCTCACATAATAGAGAACGTATCTATAATCCACGATTCGGATAAAAATATGTAAACCATTATTTTGACATTTGTCACAAAAAGTAATAAATATTAATCTCCTTTAAATACAGCAATGTATAAACAAACACCAAGCTCCAACATTAAGACATCAGTTTCTCTGAAGTTTTAGTTTTATAATAAATTATTTGTCCATTCAATATGGGTAGGTACGTTAAAACAACAATGACGGTGAAATAAGTACCTATAAAAACATTAGTAATGTAATCTTAAGTAAAAGTAATTTTTTTTTTAATCACACACCTGGATATTATCAAGAAGTCGATTATTAATATCACAATTCATAATGAATTTTTTGAAATGCAGCCAATCAAATTAAACAATCTTTGATTAGCGCTATGGTTAGATAAACAATAATTTTAAACGTCAAATTAATGTCAAATAAACGACAATAATAATTGCTGTTGAAATTGTGGGCGCCATGTATTTGGATAGTGTTAATACTAAAATGCGCTAACATAATCGTTTATAAAGTGGCACAACCGTGGTTCGTAACCTGCTTTAGACATTTCTCAAATAAATTACACAAATCGCAGTAAAAGTTTTAAATAAAGATGATGATAGATGTAATATTTTTTGGTACATATTAGAAAATTTGTTAAGGATCGTATAATAATTTTTGAAACCAACTTGATCGTCTGTTCATCAACGCAAATGTACCGGTTTTTAGTTCTGTGCGTTTGGGTTTTTAGATCGTAAAATATGAAAGGTTTTTTAGTTTTTAGGCACATATAAGCGAATACGTTTTTGCAAGTTGGACAATATCTGAAAAGTAAAAGTTGTAAATGATTTTTGAGTAAATATAATTCACAAATTATAGATTGTAGATCGCATTGAAGCATATGACAAAAAAAGAGTTGGTTTATTTAATGCATATTGTTAAATGAATGCTATTGCATGTTTTAAAAAGCAACATAAAATTAAATTTAAAAAAAATTAATTGTACTAGGTATTGAACCAACGTACGTACGGTTCGTAGCCAGAGATGTTAGGCTTGCGCTGTCTAGGTAATGTTTATTAAACCCGCATTTATTGTATACTTGCTAAGCTTAATGCTACATAAGGAATTCATCGTCTTAGTAATAAATCACGGTCTATTACAATTGTTCGGGCGACTCCGTAAATAAACGTCAAATGTAATAAGTAATTATTTTTCAAATAAATAGCTGGTGTATATTAAAAAGCGATGTTTTCGTATAATGTTAGTCAATTGTCGGTACTCTCAAACGATATTAGATGATTTGTAAGTCAAAATTTGAGGAATTTTAAACGAAGTGTGTAAACATAGATTTTGAAGGTACATATTCGTTCGCTTCCGCCGGATTTCGGAACCTGGTTTTGATGTTTATGAAATAAATTATACAACTTTTAATACCAGTTTTAAGAAAATACTATACTATCATCTTGCAAACTTGTTAATAATTGAGGTTTTAGAATACGAATAGCGTTGTTTGGCATATATTAGAAATTTTTTAACGCCCGAATACGAATTTTACAAACCAACTCGATCTTTCTTCTCTCTCGTACTAACGTCAACGGAACAGTTCCTGACCTCGTCGCACGACTGGTTCGGTTTTTAGATCGGAATTTTTTGAGGGATACAAGCTTTTTTAACACGTTAACGAATACGTCGCTTCAAATTAATCTTTTCCCGGAAAATCCTTATTTCTCCGCAAGTTATCGGTTTTCCGCCATAAAAACCGGCCTATCCTAAGCACGCAAAAATTCTCCACCTAACCACCACCCGTCCGCGCCCCCAACTCCGAAACCCTCGGACGCAAATCCCAATAAGCGATCGATTCGCGCCTCTCAACTTTAACACAAAGACGGGCATACGAAACTTA
The DNA here is from genome assembly GCA_036346225.1 of Platerodrilus igneus. Taxonomy (NCBI): domain Eukaryota; kingdom Metazoa; phylum Arthropoda; class Insecta; order Coleoptera; family Lycidae; genus Platerodrilus; species Platerodrilus igneus. The sequence continues at coordinate 33,953 of JARFIW010001353.1, read as the reverse complement.
TAGTTATTAGATACCTTACTAACTGATATAAAGATAATGTCCACACGATGTGTTAGACAACAATTAATTTATTTTTGCCGCGAGACCATGCCCACATACATGAGGTAATGATTATTAAGATAATCAATAACGACCTTCGCCCAAGTGTAACTAAAATAAAAGTGTTCACAAATGACAATTGAACGATTTTATGAAGACAGATTACCGAAGAGGAGAGCACGAGCGCGTGTTTTAACCATGTTAATCATGTGTCACCGTAGCAATACGCAAATAAGGCATATTATTGAAAATTCTAAATAATTTATTAAGTTATTATTTCATCTTATTCATTCTAATACGATAGTATTTATCAACTTATCTTGTGTAATTAACTACCTAATAAATATATATATATATATATATATATATATATATCGTTGTTTGTGTATTATTTAATAGATTCAAATAAACTTAAACAGACAACCGAACTAAACAAATTTAGATACCAATACTTGTAAAAAATTTGTTACAAAAATGCCAAACGTAATTGAAAGTTAGATTTATGTATAGTTGTGTACACGATTTAAGTTTGTAAATTTCCCAATTGTCGTCATCGGTCTCGGTGGCGTAATTGGTAAACGCATGGTTCCGGCAAAACCAGGATACAGGTTCAAGTCCTGTCCAAGACCTTATTTTTTCCATCTTTCAATTACTAGCTCGATTTGAAATGATCATTTGGGCTTTGCATAAAGGTCTAAGTTATTATTTAATCTTATTCACTATATATATTCACTATATATATACACACAAAGATTAATATTAGAGAAGCAGTCATGCACTCAAAGCATGTATTTAATTAAAAACTTGTTTAAGCATTCTAGCTTTTGTCTAATTTATTGTCTTTATCAGAAATCTAAAAACAATGCATGTGTAAATAAATAAAGATACACCAGATTAAAGTTAATGCATTTAATAGGTAGTACAGAAAATAAAACTGTTAACAAGGTGCACCGTTCACAACAGTTATAACTAAAGTTAATGTATTTAATAATTTAATCAATTCTATCGCAGGTGTATGAACATAGAGCAGTATAACTTTATACACCTGTGATGCCCTGGCTTAAACTATTATATACATTAACTTTAGTTATAATTGTTGTGATCGGTGCACTTCGTTAACAGTTTTATTTTCTGTACTACAATAATGGGGAACCGAGCTATATCTAGACTGTGGGATGTTTACGGAACTGTGTAGGATAGCTCAGAATAGAAATAAGTGGAGGTACGCGTCCAACCTGTTTCAGGACGGCAACCTAATGACGAAAAAATGATTTAAAAGATACCTGAGGGTAAACACATTAATTTACCACTCCTATCAATGTTTTCTAAATGTAAAACACTACAATAAACTAAGGATTGATAAATAATTACTTGTTAAACTAGGCTAAAATGCTATTTACTCGTGGTGAAGCGTGTGAGATTTAAAAGAAGCGTTTTGGTTAACTGTTCTTCAATAAAACGTTTACTTAATGTAATTCCAACTGAATGAGCTTCGGTTGATTATTTGTAAATTTCATGTTAACTGTTTGATGGATACTCTATTTCATTAATTAATTAAGATACCATAATACCTGTAAAAGAATTTATTTTAGCATGTTTAGTTAGCATAAAGTAATTGTAAGATTTGTGGAATGTCAACCAACGATAATTGGTATAAGTGACACAAGTATATGTTCCAAAATAGGAATTATACATAATAATAAGGGATCAACGAATGTACTTCTTAGACGTTTTGTAAATAATAGGCAAGTTATAATTTTTGAGACTATCTCCTAGGTGATAAGTGTTTAGGAGATAAGTTAGTTGATTTTGAAAAATTTTGTAAAAAGATGTTTTGCTTTGGAGCTTGTTATAGAATTTGAGAAAAATAATATATCTACTTGAAATTTATCCTTTTTATTTAATCATCGTGTTACTGCAGCAATATTATAAAGAATTTAATGTCTGTGGAAGAATATGAGTGTATCGTATAATAATTAATAAGTTTTTATACAACCGAGTGCAGTTAAGAAGAGTGATTCCAGTTATAGCGAACAAAGGGTCATCTTTAGTGTTGATGAAGAATAGCACCAGTAAGCTTCGAATATTTTGCAGTGGTTTCCCAGTCCAACAGAACAACGTTTATCATATGTGGTCGAGTATTGCAAGAATTTATATTAATAGAGCCGAATCTAAGTATACTGTTCCTGAATTATTATTTCATTAGTCCTAGAACATAAAATAGAGTGCATCTAATAAAAACACAAAATTAAAACTTACTTTCTACAGGTATTAACTGCAAGCGTCCGCAAGACGATTTTGTTTTATCATTGAAGAGATCCATGTGAGCAACTCAAGCACTTTTGGTGAAATTACAGGTATTTGATATTAATCCTTGTACAAGCACCATTTAAAGATATTTGTTAGTAATTTGAATCTCAAACGTTTATCTAAATGATACATTTGCGATTATATTTATCAATCTTTGAAAATAATAACGCCACATCTGCACTGCGAAAGGTTAAGTGATCTTAGCTAGTCAACGCTTTATGTGAAAGTGCTTAATGTACTTGTAAGACGACCTCAACCCACGTTTTCTTACAGAGTAGAAATATCTAGATATAATAATCCCTGAGAGTGTTTCAAAAAGCCGTGGCATAAATAAACAAAAATTTTTTCTTTATTCAATTTTACAGAAATACAAAACGTTAGTAGAGTATTTTGCATCGTGATTAAACATATGCATGTATGCAAGGTAGCGGTACTATCAGGAATAATTACCGCTATTTCTAAATATTTGAAACGCCGACACCACCTTTATCTGTGCAATCATTTATCCTTTAAACTCTTTGATTTTAATTATATTCTTCATACACAATAATATATATATATATATATATATATATATTACTGTGGTTTATAGGTCATAATTGGCATTAGCAAGCTCAAATACGTTGTTAGTACAAGGTAAAGAATGCATTAAAGGGTTACGCAAAATTTGAGACATTTTTGAGCAAAATTGGATAACGTTTGACCAATTTTCATTAAATATTAGGGTTAGTGTATACAGTGGTAAAATTTCACTGTAAATATTAATTAATATTAGTCAGAGAACTCAAGTTTGTGGAACATAATTGCATAAACATATGTGCAATGTAATGTCGTTAAGCATATTTGAGATTTGTTTTAAAATAGCGTTTGAATTATGTAAATACAAAAGCTGCCAGGTTCGTAGCATGAAAATCAATAATAGAAAAGGGTTAGTAGTATAAGCACATTCCAAGAGACAGTTGTTTATTCGAGCTTGTGCACATGCGATAAATTTTAGGAAGGTGGGCGTTGTAAACAGATAACGGGCATAAAAGCTCGTCGACAAGTATTAAAATTACTGGAAATAGATAGTTGAGGGACAAACACAGGTCTATATTGCACGTACGAAAACAGATCGATATCTAGAAAAAAACTGTAGTTTACATGATGTAGTAAAGGAAGGAGAATAACAGGTGTTCGGTAAACGTTGACTTTGAAATGCATGCTAGACAAGAAAGTTAGAGGCTAACGAGGGAAACAAAGACGCGTTATGTTTTCGGAAGATATCGAGTAGAAAGGGAATAAGAAATCTGGGAAAGTTTTTCAAACAGGGTACGACTGTTAGATTAGGTAAACAAAAGTAGGATGGACGATGATGTCGATCGGTTAGGTAGAACAGAGCTTGTGTATAGCGGGGGAACAACATCTTGAGATAACATAGGACGGGAGATTTGGAATACAAGTTGGAGTGAAATGAGAGATATGTGCATACACAAGAGGCGTATATAAGAGGCTAAAGTAAAACCACAGTTACCGTGTTTTCGTGGAATACAGCGCCGGTTGAAGATTTTAATTAGGTTTTCTGCGTAAAGCACTTGTTTGGGGTTAAAATTCTACGATTTCGATGACGGGTAACAAATTGTACCGGGAATTGAGCGGCCGTTGTGTTTTTTGTGCTGTGTTACCAAGAAAAGTGTTATAAGGGTATTGAAAATAGATGCAAGGAGGTGGTTTTGGAAGCATATATAAACCAGAAGGAGGTGGTGAACCTCTCTCTTTTTTCTTTTACCTTCGATTGCCAACCAAGCTACTTACAAAGGTAATTAAGTGAAGTTTAGATCTTATAAAAATTTAATTAGCACAAGTAAGTGAACAGATCTGAAACAGATAAAAATGCAGTAAATAATTGCAATTAAACATCAAGTAAGTACAATTTTAGTAATTGTGATTAGAGGCGGTGTATGTACTCTGGGTGCCGATCGAGTTGATGGACGGACCAGTAGCAAGTGTACGGGAGCATGGTGTACCGTATATTTATGTGGAAGAATATGGTTAGAAGCGGTTTGTTCCGGATGGCGAGAGGCCACCTGGAGATTTTATTTGAACGGGCAGTCGAGAGAGACGATCATGTAGGAGATGGTGTCCAAGCAGAGAGCTGGTGATGCAAACAAATCCAGGTAACTCTACTTTTATAAAACTTTTGTTGTTTTAGTGTGATTTTGTGGATGACAATCTGGTGTTTTTTTGTGTATTTAGTATAATGTAAGGACATTTAATTAATGATTTACCTTGAAAAGGCTAGATGAAAATTTATGTATGTAATATTTTAATGGTATCACATGAAGGTATAATCTTAGCTTGTTGTAAAGAGTAAAAGGGTTTTGGTAATTTTCAGTGCCATAGACAGCACATAAATAAAGGAAGGTTTTACTATGAGCTCGTATCAGACCTGGGGTTTAGAGTAAAGGTTGGGAATACGCCCAGTTACTTTCGGTTCATGAATGATGTAATAAAATTTCAAAATTATTTTATTTAAAATAAGATTTATTTTCAAAATTGATAATATTTGTTAGATATTGAAATACATGAGGAGTGTAAACTAAAATTCTAAATAATTATTTGATATGCTAATAAATCGAGATGTACTGTTGGCAGTCAACTTTATTTTGAGTAGGATAGGATTTTCAGGGAACGATTGAGCAGCTGTGACTAATATCCCTAAAGAAGCTGGAGATTTTGGAGTCCGAATTGGAAGGCATCTTCAGAGGATATTGTTGTTGGGTGTTATGAATTGCAAGTCTAGGTGGTAGGACTTCAATTTCAGGTAGGTGGAAAATTTTGTAACAACCTTAAAAAGTTTTATGTGCCGTTACAAAGGTAGATACACAACATTTTGACGTCCAAAGTGTGGGGCTGCGAAGTAAACATCACAACAACATTGCACCCAAGTTGTGGGGCAAGGATTAGTGAGCCACCAAAGGAAGATACACAGCAATATATATATATATATATATATATATATATATATATATATATATTCAGTTTTTCTTTTATGGGTTATAACCCATAAAAGAAAAACTGAATAGTATTAAACCAGAGGTCGTTAATTGTAACTATAATATATATATATATATATATATATATTGATATGATAACGCCGTACTCGGTGTTATGACGTTTTCTATAACTCCACCTCTCTGTGTTTTCTAATCAAATTTAATTTTACTAATTTTTATTATTATGCCACGGCTAGCTTTTATTATTCTACACAGAGTGCACAACTTTACGATGATCAAATTTTTTTCTTCTACACCCCTTTATGATTACCTATTTGTTTGAATTATAAAACGATGTCAATTAATTTCATATAATGAAAAGAAATATTATTTGCAAGTTTTGAAAAATATTAAAATACAACCTTCAATCAATCAATATCATTTGTATCATTTACCCCAAAACTTATATGCTTTGAAACCAATCTAGAGTCAGCAAAAACTACCCTTTTTCCCAAAGAAACCTCGAATGTTCTAGATCCCTTTATTATATGTTACGCAAGTTTAACGTATGCAATGTTTGGTGCTGACTTCGTTACACTTTTTATATAACTTGAATAAATTCAGAATTGAAATTTAAATAAAAAGAAATATTTTAAAACTAATTAGATCTGACCTGCTACAGGTTGTTCTTCGGATTGTGGATCAACAGCCTTTTGTTATCGTCATTCATCTATCACTGCTCTGTTTAGTTGAACTCCTCGTTTTCCATAAATTAATTCGTGCTTCTTTATGGATTCTCGCAACTCAAAATTGTACCAGAATTGTACCAAAATCATCGACGCTGATTTGAAATATTATATTAATCTATTTAAAATATTCCCACATTCGAATTATTACATCTATCCACACATTTAAAGTATCATACCATCCATTCAAATTATAAAAAAATGTACCATAGATTCGAAATATTCTCATCACCTTCGAAATTATTATCAACCAATTAGGAATGTCATCATCACATTAGGAATGTTATACCATCTCTTAGGAGCCCTATTATTATGTTATAAGTTTAAATAAATTACTTCAAATTTTACTCACGTCAAACGGCAAAAGAAGTCTTCATATTTGTATTAAATATATAAAATTGCGCATTACTTTTTGATTCACAGTGGCGCAGCTTCGTCCTGCTTGAGTTTAAACTAAGCTCTCTTAACATTGCTCGCTGTTAAATATAGGCTGTTCCCACTTGCATGTGGGTTGGGTTTTCAACAAGTATGTAGATATCTTAACCAATAAGGTCTTTGTATATCCTGCATCTTGAAGTGGTTTTCTGATGTAATTTACTTGGCTTTCCGTGTAATGTGTTTATTTGATGCTATCTTGACCATACGTTGTTTTGTTTAGATATCTTCTTTTCCATAATTAAACAAAATACATGATGTAACTTCAATTTTACTTTCGTTTATTTATTTTTGAAACCTGCGTTTTCTTATCAAAATGTTTATTATTTCTGCGTAATTTCGTAAAGCGTCGTTGGGTTTTATCTCTTATCTTCGTATTATATTATAACTAATTAGAACACTTCTCAACGCGTGTTTAATTACTATCATTTTTTCCTGAATAAGCGTACTTTTACTGAAAGATATTCTTACTTTGCATTATTTAATATTAGTAAAGATCTATATACCGAGTGTTGAATACTTGTTATTTACCTAATGTATGAATTACCTATTTTCCTGCTAAATACGAGTACTATTGTTGTAAGATATGCTTTTTCGCATTGTTTAAAGCTAACTATGATCTATATATAGGGTGTTAAATATTTACTCTTTACATAATGTAAGAATTACTATAATTTTCTGCTAAATAAATGCAGTTTTCTGCTTCCTATCGCAATTTATGGTTACTATACGATCTTTGCTACACAATACACCCCTAAACAACCCCTTATCACAGAAATATATATATATATATATATATATATATATATATATATAATAGGTAGTTAATTAGACGGGACCTTATATTTTTCATCTTTCAATTACTAGCTCAATTTGAAATGATCATTTAGGCATTGCATAAAAGACTAAGTTATTATTTCAGCTTATGAACTATATATAATGACTGCAAATTAAGTGGAACGCCTAGGAATGCACTGTGTTCAACCAAAACTTCTAAGCAAACGTGGTGTTGCTTTTTACCGTATACCAAACACAATATTAATTTGTGTATTTAATTATCACAACCTGCTAATTTACAAATTGCAGTTATTCGCAGAAACAGACCAAGAAACTTCCTTTAATCGTATTTATTAAAGTACTGAGAAGCAAAGTCGAATGCGTTCACTTCTTCTGGATTACTTCCAAGTAATTCCCTTTCCATTAAAGTAAATGTATACAGAATAAAATTGGGGCGGGATATTACCCGCAATTTAAACGACCACGAATTTGGAAACTGCGCCGATAATTTTTGGCAAACGCAGCACGTTTCGTCTTTTGGTATGTTGGGGTTTAAAGCTCTTAGAAAGTTTAACTTGGCGTGTTTCTCTCCTAAGTGAGTCACTTATAGAACTTCTAACAAGTTATAAATTATTCTAGTGTTTAAGCGTTCTTCAATTTTTAATTACATTAGGGATTCATTCTTGTTTGAAGGCGTGTTGTATAAAAACATTTTTCTAGCTAGTACTGCTGAGCTTAATATATTGTTTATATAATCTCTTATCTAGCTTTAGTTCTAGAGAAGGACTGTAGGATTTGAATCAGGAAATTGTATATTTAACTTATAGAGTTAAACATAATGAAATTTCTAATTTGTTGCGAAACTATACAATATAAAGTCTGATTGTTATAAAAACAACAACTCTTACCCCCATTCATCTCTTAACCTCGACCTGATATTATTTATATTTCGTGCAAGCTCGACAATTACTACAACCTTTTATTTTTTATCTACCGAAGCTAAACAATTTTACTCGACTTTGACTCCGACAAAAATACTATTTAAATTCGAAGTTGATTCGGTGTCTTTAAACTAAATAAATATTGAGTAAGCGGCGTGCTCTGGAATGTCCGGAATCTCAGGACGCAATACACCGTTGCATTTGACTATAAAGCGTACACTTTATGGCAATTACCCGTTTGTATGTTTTCTATTGTGTCAGATTTTTGTTTAAGTGCGTTCTTTTTTTGAAAATGTAACGTGTTCTCATTCGTTTTACTTGGTTATTTAAATATTTTGCGGACGTGTGTCTGCTGTGTGTAAGTGACGTGACATAACGCAATTATTGTTCTGAACTTTCATCAGCAGCACTTTACTTGGCGCGAGTGACCTATTATTCCGTGATCGTTAATCCCGTGCTTAGGTGTGGTTTTGCTTGTTCGTCAGGAAACAGGGGCACCTGGTTGATCTCTTTGGCCAACCACCTTGATGGATACACTGAATAAATCGAGTGTAACCAGCCGACAAACCTTGTCTTTAAGTTCCTACGTCACCACCAATGATGAATAACCGCTAGTGGACTCTATATATATATATATATATATATATATATATATATATATATATATAAAGACAAGTTATTTGCAGTCCGCAATAAGAAAATTGTATGTAAAGTAAGATGTATCTGTAAACAAACTCTTATGAAAATAATAAGAGCCATTGACAAATACAAATCGGGCTGGTAGTTATATAGCCATTAACAAAACATTAGCTTTATTACTTCATAGGGGAGGAATCATCCACTGACCAATGGTTTCGGCTTGTTAGCCTCATGAGAGTGGAATAGTTCCCAAGAACCCTATGAAGTAATCGAAGCTATTATAATGATATAATTTCGAAACAATCACTGTACTATGGCAAAAGTAAATAAAACCGCCATCAGGTGATAAAAACCAACACTACTAAAGTGTGGAAGTACAGAATTGAACCGAAACTACATAATAAATTTTATAAATGACTAAAAAAGTACGTCTGGCCTTTGAGATTTGCGGAATGTTACAGCAAAATTTATTTGCAAACGTAACAAACCTTCTCGTGGCGACACCCGGGTTCATGCCCCAAAGGCAATTCAAATGAACAAAGACAAGTTATTTGCAGTCCGCAATAAGAAAATTGTATATAAAGTAACATGTATCTGTAAACAAACTCTTATGAAAATAATAAGAGCCATTGACAAATACAAATCGGGCTGGTAGTTATATAGCCATTAACAAAACATTAGCTTTATTACTTCATAGGGGAGGAAACATCCACTGACCAATGGTTTCGGCTTGTTAGCCTCATCAGAGTGGAATAGTTCCCAAAAACCCTATGAAGTAATCGAAGCTATTATAATGATATAATTTCGAAACAATCACTGTACTATGGCAAAAGTAAATAAAACCGCCATCAGGTGATAAAAACCAACACTACTAAAGTGTGGAAGTACAGAATTGAACCGAAACTACATAATAAATTTTATAAATGACTATAAAAGTACGTCTGGCCTTTGAGATTTGCGAAATGTTACAGCAAAATTTATTTGCAAACGTAACAAACCTTCTCGTGGCGACACCCGGGTTCATGCCCCAAAGGCAATTCAAATGAACAAAGACAAGTTATTTGCAGTCCGCAATAAGAAAATTGTATATAAAGTAAGATGTACCTGTAAACAAACTCTTATGAAAATAATAAGAGCCATTGACAAATACAAATCGGGCTGGTAGTTATATAGCCATTAACAAAACATTAGCTTTATTACTTCATAGGGGAGGAAACATCCACTGACCAATGTTTTCGGCCATAGTACAGTGATTGTTTCGAAATTATATCATTATAATAGCTTCGATTACTTTATAGGGTTCTTGGGAACTATTCGACTCTGATGAGGCTAACAAGCCGAAACCATTGGTCAGTGGATGTTTCCTCCCCTATGAAGTAATAAAGCTAATGTTTTGTTAATGGCTATATAACTACCAGCCCGATTTGTATTTGTCAATGGCTCTTATTATTTTCATAAGAGTTTGTTTACAGATACATCTTACTTTATATATATATATATATATATATATATATATAAGAAAAGTAGAATTAATGAGTCTTAAATTAATATAAAGTACATTATAATTTGAATAAGGGCCGCTATACTTGCGGCCACGTCCCCAATGCTCCACCCGGAGGTACCACATTGGGTTTAAACGTGCTTTTAATTTATACTAACTTCATAGTTGATCCACCCTAAATAAAAACTAAATAAAATCTAACAAACCTAAAAATTTAACAAACCTAACAAACTCTAACAATCTAACAAACCTAAACATCTGACAAAAACTGAAACAAAAACAAAACAAAAACTAAAAACAGGGTTGTAAATAATGGTATCCCTAGCGCTGACTTTCGAGTGTACCCGATCAACAAGACACAAGCAAAAATGAGAGGGGGAGAGATCCGTAATACCGGATAGCAGACGCCGGCTCTGCTTACCAGTGCGACCTGAAGGGTCGTCTTAAAACTATACAAATCTAGCTAACTAATTTAAATCCAACCCTAGCTTTCCCTATCATTCCTTAACAGATTTATATTATGATTACAATCTTCACAATTATACTCTTCCTTCCCAAATATATACTGCAACCAAAATAGCGACAGAACGTCAAACAAAACAAATATGCCACTTAATACTACAATACATGCTAATAAATAAATAAATATAGTGTAGATATAAAATATAAATAAATATAATTATGTAAATATATAAATAAATGTTTAATAAGCGTTAAGCATATAGCAGTGCACAAAATAGCAAAAGCATCACCCTATTTATTAGGTGCACTCGCACAAGCATTATGTCGGCTAGCACCTTTACACACCAAACGTGCTTGTTATATTATTTCGAAAACTACTAATTAATGTAAATCAATGCTTGTGCGAGTACAGCCGCCACAATTAAGTCTTACCTCGATAATAAAATTCTCCAGCATCCGAAAATCTGGTCGTCTGCCTACATCTAACTGTAACTTACTTCTAAGGGGGGGATGGGGTGCACTGCTAAAGTCCTGGTGGGTATGCACTAAATGTTTTTGGGGGATCACAATCACTATCACTATCACTTCACTTTCAAGTCCTGGTGGGATGCGCGGTTTCACTCTATTTTATTATCTTTGTTTATTTTATTGATTTAATTTAATGAGGGTTTCTGATTTATTTGTTATTGTTTATTTGTTATTATTTTATTCCCGATTTCCTGATTTTCCGCGCATAATTATGAAGATAGGCAGTGACTGTATTAATGGTGCGGGGTTTCTCGTGCATATTGGACATTTGGGTATAATTATCTTCTTTTTTTTTTTTTTTAATATCAGGTTTTGGTTAATCTATACTCGTATCCTTACTCACGCCAAGTCAATCTAGAATTATTTTCCAATCCTCCCTCCAACCCCACCGAATTTTACACGCGGTTGTCATTGTCTAATCTCGCGACCCTTCCCGCGAATTCTTTTAAGGCTGTCCAGAACGCCTTCTGGTTAACCACTTCCCCGACTTCCTCTAGGCTCTTTGGCCATGCCAGACCTAAGATAGCTAGTTTGCTATCAGCCAACCCTCGATTTCCCGCCTCAAGCGGGCAGTCGAAGAGCACGTGCTCAGCGCTTTCCGCGCCCTCACCGCATTCGCAGCGGTCGCTGTTGGTTAGCCCAAACCTTTGTAAATACGCCTTCAGGGCGCCGTGCCCTGTTATCAACTGCACCATTTTGTGATCGAGCTTAACCTCGATCCTACCTCTAGCTTCTATGCTCGGTATGAATTTGTGGGTCAACCTGCCCGTTACAGCGTTGTTCCACCTCTCTTCCCATTGTCGAATTGATTTTTCGCGCAGCTTTCTTTTAATCAAAGACTTCGGTATTGACGAATGTGATATTCGAAAGTCTCCCGTCGCGGCTTCTTTAGCTAATTCATCAGCCCTATCGTTTCCTACGTTACCATTGTGCGACCTGACCCAACAGAACTTTAAACGTCGAAACTCGAGCGCCTACGAGCTATCCTCCAGACGTCAGCTTAAAGGTCTGTCGAGGTGTTCATGTTTGTTAAAGCCGTTAGCGCCGATTTACTATCACTGATTATATAATACTCGTCTCTGCCCGTATGGTTTATTACGTAATCGATAGCCTCTCGTATGGCTACCAATTCGCACTGAAAGATAGTGCACCAGTTCGCGAGTTTGGTTTGAAACCGAAACACCTCCCTTTCCTGCTTATACACGACAAACGCCGCGCCTGCTTGCCCATCGTCCATACGTGAACCGTCCGTATAAATTCTGATACCCATCGCGTCCTCATCACCTTCGACAAACTCGATTCCTCTAATATCAGCCGGGTGCCCCAACTCAGATACAACGATCTTTCTTGCAATTTCCCTATTACCAAGATTAATATCTTCGATAATTTCGCGCCCTTTTCCTATATTTATTAATCGCTTGTCTCTAATCTCCCTAACGACATATTCGATAGGGAGAGTCCTACTGATCACCAGGACAGCCTCCGTGAAGGTGGTCCTGTACGCCCTCGCCGCTTTTACCGCGGTTATGCGTTGTACGCTCGTTAATTGACGCATCTCCCGGACTTTACAACCTTCTGCCCATACAGAAGCTGCGTACAGTATTGCCGGCTCAATTGCTCCGGTATAAACCGTCCTCAGTGATTTGCCCCTGAAACCCCACTTTATTTTAGCCGCCGCCATCATTTTATTTGATATTTCGCCGCCCTTACTTTTTACGTATTGTACGTGCGCTTTCCAATTTAATTTATTGTCGATCTTGACGCCGAGGTAGGTAATACAATCTTTAAACAGGATTTTCTCCCCTCCTAGCTCTAACCTAGGAGGTCTCTGTCCTGAATTCGTGCCGAAATAAAGCGCCTCTGACTTCGCCGTGTTAAATTTTAATTTTACCGCCTGCGACCATTCGTGTAATTTATTAAGCGCCTCGTTCGGTTTTGTGCGCATATCCATTAGCAATCTCGATCTTACAATTAAAAGAGTGTCATCTGCAAACCCAACGATTGAGCATCCTGCGGGCAACTTGACCCTAAAGATGCTCTCATACAACAACTTCCAAAATGTGGGACCAGAACATGACCCTTGCGGGCATCCCCTTTCCACCTCACGCGACAGAACTTCACCCGGAATTTCAACCTGTGCCAATCGCCCCGAAAAATAGCTCTTGACCAAAGACATCAAGTTTCGCGGACAACCCCTACGATCTAACTGGCCACCAGGGAGAATCAAATGCTCCTGAAATGTTCAAAGCAACAACGACACAGTACTCTTTAGCATCTCTTGCCTGCTTAATTTCCCCGACAACGAACTCTAACGCGTCGATAGTCGACTTGCCCTCCACGAAACCAAACTGTCGGTTATTAAAACCGCCGCTGTCTCGCACTAGGTGCTCAACACGCGTAAATATAAAGTACAACTGAATTATTGGCAAGTGACTCAAATTCAGCCACGAGGGCATCCTGTCGACGCGTTTCGCCATAATAGGGGCTCATCAGGACAGGAGTAGCAAAGTTGTAATATTTAATACAGACACTTTATGGGAAGTATAGCATCACCTAGCTCACAATTTGTGTCTTCGTGTCGTTTTACCTGACATCGCAGGTTGTACCAACAGTCGGCACGGAGGAGATCGGACTCAATTGCCTTTTTCATAGAAAAAGTTTTAATTTAAAAGAAAAGTAGGATTAATGAGTCTTAAATTAATATAAAGTACAAATGAATTATTGGTTTGGCTTGGTTGGTTAAGCAGTGAATTCACTGAATACAGAGCCTAAAGATGCCAGCTATGCGGAATAATACCTGGAAAATTTATATATATATATATATATATATATATATATATATAATGGTATGATAATAAGGTAGTTTAAGGGTAGATTAAGTCATAGGGGTCGTAGAATAAATATAAACAACTTTAACTTTAAGAAAAGCAAATAATTCCAGAAATTATAAGAGTCAATCGACCATTCTACATAATGTCAAATAATTCCTGATGCGAATAATGGCGAATCTCGTTGGTGGATCTATCTATAAATCCTTTCTAAAACATTTTTGCTCTACTATTACGTTCTCACACTTACGATAGCGCTTTAAAATAATTAGTCTAATATAAGCTATTATTTTGAGTGGTTTGTACCCAGAAAAGAACAAATCAATTAAAAAGAATGAAGTCTTAAGGTGTGTAAAATATTTTTGGGACACTCTGTGTATACTCCACAGCTTCACAAGATGTATTTGCTAGATCATCACTTTGATCGTTTGCAATTTAGCAATTTAACTAGTTTGCGGTATTTTATCGAACATTTAGGATTATTACTTTCGTTCTGATGAGAAGAACAATTATAAGAATTTAATTATACATCATGTAGTGTCATTCCCTTGAATTCTTTATAATCATATTTAATTTTAATGGCTTTTTTATTGGTAAATTCCACGAAGAGGGGTTGGTTATTTTCTATATGCAATATAATTTTAATTTACTACATTCCTGACCTGTGTAAGGGTTTCTTTTGTATCTTATATCTCTTATATTTAAAAGTTGTCAAATTCATCATGGCAGTTGTAGGGTTAGACACGATGATATGGTTACTTTGTAGTATAAATTATCACAGTTTTATAATTTATATGTTTTGATTAACGATGTATAACCTTGACACTTACAAACTCATCCTTTTGGGACGAATAAGGTTCACACGCAAAATTATACTGAAGAAGAAAATACAAATTGCTTTTCTCTAATGTTAGTTAACGTTTTAGTAAGACAATTTAAATGTATGTTAGATAAAGCCAAAACGACTCAAGCATCTTTCAATTTGCAGTCTTATTTCATTTCTCCGAATTTTGACTAAAATAACCTCAAAGTATTTCATGGAGGGAAAGCTTTTTGGCTGAGCACCATCTAAGGAGATAATATTTGAGTTCAGTCGGGTAGTTAGCCTTTGAATCGCAAGTTTCGCATAACACCTTACCAGCATGATTATTTTTAATTTTAGAAACGCCGTGGTTCCCATTAAATCGACAACTTCATGTTGGATAAAAACTTGTTAATTCAGTATTTCCAGTTTCCTATTAAAAGTTCCAGTCGGATTTAGTTAAAATTTCTGAAACTACAACCTTCAGTAACTGTGTATGGAGCAACACTTTTTTTTATTTAACTCTTTAGGTTTATAAACGTAGACACCGTGCATTTGTGTTGTTACTTTAAGAATTTAGAAAATAATGTTATGCATGGGAACGTTTTCCATTAACCTAAGTAAAATTTGATGTGTTTGTTTTTTTCTTAGTTTAATGATGTTTAGGTGTACTTATAACGGAAATATATCTGCGTACTAGTCCTATATTAATGTTTTTTACAACTAATCTAAAAACGATAGTTTCAGTCTTACTGCAGCTAGATAAAGGCGTGATTAATATTCAGGTAATTTAACAGTTGATTTTGAAAACCTGCTTTTCAGCTACTAGTTTTAAAAAAATATGTTTGTGCACTAATTGGTACCGTTTATTTCAAGTTGGTTTTAACATTATTGTGTTCGATTGTTGCTCGAGTGAATTTTAGTCTAAAATCGCTTTCATGACATCAGGTTTTGGCGCACCTTTTGTTATTTCTTTTGGGACTTTTTGCCAGGTTAGGTGGTGTCCAAGATAATTCCCGATTAGGAAGTATTTCACACACGACAGCATTCTGGTATACTCTTCAAACATACCACCTATCCTACTATTCGTGTTATTACAGTCAAGGTTTTCGATACTTTATCGAAACAGAGCCTTTAACGGCGTACGTCACAGAGTTTCACTGTAGATTACCGGCTAAATTTTCTGGAGCTCAAACTGTGCACAACAACGTCAGTAGGAACCACGCCTTTGTTCTTCCTTAAACTGTATGATTATTTAGGCTTTGAGAGTTGCCATTACCATATAAATATGTCATTTAAGCTTAAATTCGTATTTTACACATCATTCGTTTTGCACATTTTACATATTACCTACTGTACATTTTTACACACTTTAGATTTTTATTAACTACATTGGCTATTAGCTGGTATTTCAAGAAGGACTATCATGAAAATAATTGCATATGTTATAGGTAGGTGCACTTTTTCCATGAAATGGATTAGATATGGAACGGCCTTTTTTAGGTGTTCTTTGGGAATTCATAGCTTTTACAACGTCCTGAAAAACTTCTTTGATATCGGCCGACATAATATCAAGATTATAAAACTCCTTACAAGTAATTATTAAATATTTTGCAGCTCGCGCATTGGACATAAAGTAGATTAAACTTGACCATCAGTCTCTAAGTTATGTTCTATTTAGTAACCTCTGTAGCTATAAGAAAATGCTGTTTCTTGACTATTTAGGTATCCGGATTAGTCCATACTCTGCTATTTGATTTTAACCTGTATTAATATTAAGAAACACCATGCGAACACATTTTGCGAAGTATAGAGCAAAACGTAAATTGTATGCTAATCGCAAGCAAAATTTGGTATCCCATTCTATCTATAACAATAGAATACCATAACTGCTACTAGATTTTCATTAAGCAAGCAGGATTGTTCGGAAAATCGAACTACTCGTTAAATTGAAGAACAAGGAAAGTAGTGACGAAACTTTTATACGTCAGCCATACAAGTGGACTCTGCGACAATGGATTGTTTGAAAAGTTTATATAGGAGAATATTACTTTACCCCTCGCAACAATAAAAGAAAAATTCTAGTTGAATTTCTTGAGTATTTCTAACGTTATTGATACTGTATACGAGCTATACTTCCGCTTTATACAGTATATCAAAATATTAAAAAGTTATTGAATAGAGCGATGTAAAGCTTTGTAGTGAGAATTACTTATCGTGGGGCAGCTTGTGTGCCTAGACACGTACATGCTGTACGTGACATAAATTTACTATCGAATAGCTTTATATCATATACGGTCTTATAACATTTGATGTGTATTCTTAGTAGCGCGTTTTCAGTCAATAGGGGTGCTTTATGTGTATTTGCAGAACGGTAGATTTGCAATTCCAAGATGCTTTATAAAGGTTTTCTTTAAGTGCGGTACAAATATAAATATCGTCATTTACAGCTATATTCAAACATGGTTACTAAAGGTATGAAATATTTGCGACAACTATGAGAGTATTTGGGGTTGCAGCACAAACTACCTTAAGATTGACTGGAATTCTGAGTGTCTAAAATTTATTATCTTATTCTTGTGAAAACGTCATATAATATCGTTCAGTATCAACAAAGTTATGGTCAAAATACGCTATAACCAATTCTCAATCGTAGCGTTAATAATGTCACTATAGAACCAGGTCAAAATATAGTTTCCGATGAAAAACGTTTACGTTTTTTTTTTAGGTTTTCTCGTTGCATTTAAATAAGAACCGCAGAAATGTTGTGGAGATAACACAAACATTTTCTGTTCACTTTCCTGAATTGCGGTTAAATATTTTAAAAAATCATTATATTAAATACTTTAACCCTTAGTACCGACGCGACGGTGAATAGTTAACAGAAAGATAAATGTCAAAATACGACCAGAATTTTAAAGAACTGTTAATTGTAGTCTTTTCTAATATACAATAGGCTACTTTGGGTACACAAAATATTTGTTTTAAAGATATTAACATTTTTCCAAAATAAAATTAATAAACATGTTTAATTTAGCCCGCGTCTCGTTCGTTCACGATTGAAAAGCAACCACTGCGTGTAGTCCTGTGGTTGATTTATTTTCATCGTTAATATAAATAAAACTTACACATAATTAACAAAATTGATTTTCGATAAGATGCATATGACACAAATTTAGAATTTGTGCCCGTTTTAGTATAATCTATTAAAAACGTTTTCAATTCACTTATGTAGCTGTTGTTATAAAAGTTTAAGATACGCCAATTTATAATATTTAAGTGTTTTAGTTTAGAATTGCAATTCTAAAAAGTTTAGGTTTAATTAATTCAACTCCCATGCGTTACATAATCTGTGCTACTTAATTAGTACTTCAGCCAAGTATTTTTAAATGTTCTTAACGTAAATCGAAACACTAAGACAGTAAGATGTTTATTTTCCCGCAATATTTTGACAAATATTTATGTTATTATTTTTATAGAAGGTCAATTCAAGCCTAATACCTCTACACGTTTTTACGTAATAATCATTACATGTTGTTTAATCTAACTGTTCCGTTTATATTGTAAATAATTTATAGCTAAATTTTATTTCAATCGAGTTTGTTGATTATTTACATTCGCCGCGGTATATTTAAATTTATTAGAGTAAAATTCCCATGGTTTTACTTGAAGCACGCGCCAAAATGTGCCGCGAGTGATAAATGTTGCTATTCTGCATGTACAAGAAGAGTGTAGTGACTGGAAAATCCACAAAACCAGAAGAGAATCGATTTGTCGTTCGAACAGTCCGCATCGCTGGTTTGCATGTGTACCTAAAACTCCTAATTATGAACCGCTTTTCGTCAGAACCGCTATTGAAATAAGTGTGCTTCGCTTCAGCCGCAAAAGGCAGAGTAGATGTTACATCGTTTTTTCGTTGGCACGACTTCATAACCACCAGAGAGTGCATTTAGTAAACGCTTGAACTGATTAAAAACATTAATTATTTGTTGTTTGTTCAATTATCACTTAACTTTATATACAGTCTACTTTTCCCTCCTAATTAGCTATCGTAGCTTTGCTGCCGCATGTTACACTAACATAAGCTTTAAAACCGTGAGAATAAATTATAGCTTGGGCGGTGACATAAAATACCATTTACAGGTGACATTATAAGATCTCCCTCCTTCAATAATTATAAAGATAAGATAACTGTTGTCAAGCGGTAGGATACGTCAGAATACGGCACTTTCAACTGGGCTGTTGGTTAAGAAAATCGTTTTTGTGATAAGAACATGTTGTCCAGCTGTTATTCTTGATGTTGGAGCCATTTAAAAAAAAGTGGATTTGAAATGAAATCGTCTTTGATGGTGCACTCTATGTCGACGTTTTACAGACTATGTTTGCACTAAACTAGACGTAAATGAAAATAGTTGGCATTTGAACAGCAGTAAGTATTATCGAGCCTCAGGGCCCTTGTTAATTTAAATTTGCTGTGCAATTACTTGGCGTGGATACACGTGGATGTTCGTTTGATATTCTGTAACAGGATTAATTAATTTAAGTGATTTTGGAGAATTCTAACCTGATTATTAATGTAACAAGAAGATTTCAATTATCATTAAATATTCCGAAAATGGTCCAAGTACATCGCAATTATTCTTTTGATGGATAAACATCTGGTATGTAATTAGTTGTTGCTCTTTAAGTACGTCAAGTTGTAACAACATTTGGAATTACAAACAAGTAAGTTTTTATATTGCTTGACTTGGAAATTTTTAAGTTCGTTATGTTGTTGACCTTTGGATATTCTCGCTATTTGTAAAGAGAACTGATAAACTTCATTTTTATTTTTCATTAGTACAAATGAAAAGATTACAGAAGGCAGTATACATGTGTATTAAGGGTTAACTTTCAAGACTAACAAAATTGAAGCTATCATGTTAAATATAAAATTATCTAAGTTTAGATAACTAAATTGTTTCATTTTGCTCTGCAATATTTATTAATTGAAATATTTTAAAATGCGAATTAAATGTAAGGTCTCTAAGTAGTACTACTGAAGGCTAATAAAATTCTGTAGTATACCATTAGTCATTCTTAATAATCAAGTTTGAACACTAACAATAATAATCATTGTTAAATCTTTATGATGAAACAACACTATCTAATTTTTGTGAAATATAGGAGTTGAGAAGATTATTGTGTATATAAGTATATATTTTTCCTAACTATAACTTAGTCGAATTTTTTGAAGTTAACTTTGTTAAGTGAAATCATTGTAAATAACTTTCAACTGATACTTAAGAGAATAGAAATTCATTTCGGTCATGTCTATGATTATTAGTTGGAATGAAAGAGGTTTGATTCTTAGTAATTATAAACTTCTTTGAATTAATTAACAGAATGCACAAACTGTGCTAGTCTTGGTTTAATTTGATTACAGGTGCAGCAGTGCATCTTTAACAATCAATATCGAGCCAGAAGGTAAGCATTTGTAAGGGTTACGTTCACGTAATATTTTTTGTACAGCGGTATTTGAGCACAGGTTTCCACATTCCCCTTATACAAACAGACTAAAATTAGGTCTTCATTTTATTCAAAAATTCGGTGGCGCCATATTCACTATATTTTTGGTCGTAATCCAACCCCGACCCCAACTCATGTTCTACTCAGAGCAAATCACTCGACTAGCCGCTTAGCCTTTGGAGGTTTCCTTATCTATGAGCCGTTTTCCATCAAAACTAACCTTGGGCTCCTTACATCATCATTAATTATCCTCATTAATTATCCTTGTGCTTTTCAATTGGCAATATAGGAGTAAACACCCATTAGTGAGGCAAAACGTTATAACACAAACACACACAACACACACACACACACACACACGCACACACACACACACACACGTGATCTCCATTATACCTCCCATTCGAACGTACTCGTCTCACATTGTTTAAGCGGTTCGTCTCGGTAATCGAGTCCGGGCCTTGTGACCAACAGTCACACGCAAACCTGTCTGATCCACGATCCGTATAATACATGCCATCACATAACGAATAAACAATTTATAAATATCTACACTACTAAAAACTGAGTGCGTGTCAATTTAATTAAGGCCGCCCGTTGATTATTTTTAGTTTTACATAAAACTGGTATGAAACTACCTGGTCCACATTCAATCTCAGGTTTTGTCAATTATCCGAAAACCAACGGGTTGAAATACTGGTTCCTACTTCTTAGGGAATGTGGTTTTTTGACATCCATTATCCATAATCACGTTTAACATCTCTATTCTGTGTAGCACTCTTATGGCATGATGTCATATGGTTTTCTTAAGTTTAGCGTAACTTGTAAATGTCTTCAGCAATATGGTTGAATTCGTTGTATCGTATGAATTTGTTCAATTATCTGCAATCTAATATTTGTGAATTTTACTAACGAAGAGCCTTTGTTTAAAGTAATTACTACATATTATGAATATGTTCCTGATATGATCTCAGCTTTACTTTGCATTGTAGCTCTGAAACAATAATTCTACTCCATGTAGTTAAAAGGTTTTCTATATTTGAAATAGCTATGATATGGAACGTGCTTATTAACAATTCCACGGTTAAATACTTTTTATTTTAAACACCTTTTTAAAATGACATGACCTTGCCATAAAAATTTACTGTTATAAATATCTTACTTAACCTTTTGTGGTTTAAAGTAATATATAAACCTAAGTTATATTTCAATATGTATGTCACAGAAATAAAAAGTGACCTTTGTGGGCTCTAAGTTCATGGTCTTAATAGAACTAAAATTTTAATGGAAATGTCTTAAAATCAGAATTATACAGGGTTATTCGTTTACCGTTTAAGATTAATTTTCTTTTTTTAAAATCTGGTTTTTATTTAACGTAACGCCGACGCGTTACAATGTCTGGAAATTAGACTTTGGCTTGTATTGTTAATACAAACTTTGTATTTTCCAACACCTCGTTTCATTTTTGGACGCCACGGGTAGTTACGGCATGCAAAGGAGGTATCATATACATTTCAAACGAACGTCGTAACAATTTTGACCAATGACTATAGATGATAAAGGTTTCTTCGCTAGCGCTGGACTGTACTCCAGCGTTAGAGCAATGAGCAGAGAAGTTCGCTGTGAAATTAAGATGTAAAGAATTAAAGTTCGGCGCCGCTATACCTGTTTAAATACTATTTGTTATGACCTTAGGAATGGTGTAGGAACCCTAATGTAAATATCCCTGATAACAAAAGATTGACCATAAAAATAAAATGCACGAAATTAAAGCAGCTTATCCTAATACGGATGGAGACACCAGTTTGCGTCTCAAAATAATAATAAAATAGATAATAATAGTTAGATGGGACCTCTAAAAGTTACAATATTTTACCATAAACACTCATGTACTCCGATACCACGTCAATAAACAATGTGTACAGATAAAAATTATATATTAACTGTTTAATAAATTATATTATTAAACAAAACAAAATAATAATAAACATTCTTATAATGTGTATATAACGAAGTCGTCTTGTTTGAAGCTTTTAGAACATTTTGGTTCAATATTATTGAACTAATTCGAATCTAATCTTGCTCAATATTCAAATAAAGGTTTTCGAAGATTAAATTCAATAAGCCTGAGAAATTAAAAGTTTAGTTTCGCAAAAAAGGATTATCTTTACATTATATGACAAAGAACAAAATATTCGATTGTCATTTTTAAATCAGTGACCAAATCTGAGATCTTTAACTTGTAACGTAATTTTTGTTCTTACTGAACGGACCACGATGTGAACGCCAGTGAAACGTATTTTTTTTACGTAGGTAGGTTGTTTTTTTATGGGCGTGGCGTCAGTGTTACTTATTTTTCCAAAAATCTTCCGACAAAGCTAGGGGTAGAGCAATGAGAAGTAGAGGGGTAAGTCGAATTCTGTTTGCAAACCAAAGTTAAGCTAAATCAAACAGGCGCCACCATGTCCTGAGATAATTACGATAATTGCAAAGCACAGTTCTAAGGGCGGACGTGGAGACCCAAAAAAAAAAAATGATCGCCTTCGTTAACAAGAACCTGTCTTAAGAAAATAAGACGCAGCTCCTGCAAGAAATTGTAATGGTTAAATAAATAAAAAAATGGAACACCATTTGTGTCCTACAAAAATATATAAAGAAATAATAAAAAGGTATTTCTAATATAGTATTGGCATCAATTTATTACTCAGAAAGGTTTTAGCTTTATGTAATTAGATTTGATCGCACTTGATCAAAATAAAAAGTCTTCAATTTTGAATTAATTGTTTACTAAAGAAGCTCTTTTAAAATATTGTAACTTGTAACAAAAAAATTTTCATCATCAACTGCATCAAGATTAAACTTTTAACTTTCCTTTTTTGTCTTTCATTATTATTAATCAAGCAACTTTACTTTAAACATGAACTTGTTGTACAAAATAAAGTAATAATGGTTGACAAGCATAACACAGTAAATTAAATTCTAACCTGGGCAGATCTTTTCAGGTAGATAACAAATTATTAGCTCCTAACAATATCACAATTTGAGCTTTCAAAATTACGTATAATAATCTAAGTGTAGATAAAGCTAATCACAAAAATAGGCATGTTTATTTAAATTGCATTACAGCTGCTCAAAGCATTTGCTTTTAAGGCAACATCTGTCAGCTGTAAAAAGTAGAAAAATATGACGTCGAAAACACCTGCTCAACTTATCGACGGTTCATATGGAACAAAGTGTGTTTTTTTAGAACGCTAATTCAACAAAATTTCGTTTTACAGCTTGTAAAACCAACTCAACAATCAGTTGAAACTTTTACAATTTACGTGTACTAAACATAAAAGCAAGTTAATGTGTTCTAAGTTTTGAAACACATGCAAAAAGAAATTCTTATAGCTAATTACGAACCAAAACTGCAATATTCGCCTCACAACAAGGCAAGACGGGATCCCCGTTCTTCAAGCAAAGATAACAGCGTTTGCAATTTGAAACGACTCCATCTAAATTAACATCTATAATTCCTTCCTAGACAAATTTTTTGTTAGGCAAAGTTTAAATCAATTATTCTTGTCGAGTTATATTTGTTGCGTTCCACGTGTCGAATCACATCTTGTCGCATTATATTTTATAGTAGTCGTGTTCTCAAGGTTGAATTCTAATTTGTCCCATCCTAAGTTGTATTCTAAATTGTCTTCTAAATTGTCTTCTAAATTGTCTTCTAAATTGTCTTCTAAATTGTCTTCTAAATTGTCTTCTAAATTGTCTTCTAAATTGTCTTCTAAATTGTCTTCTACATTGTCGCGCTAAATAAATTACCTCAAATTACATAAGTTTGTATAATATATACTTTAGCAACCGTTATTTGAAGATATCTTCACCATTGATAATGGATTCGAAGATTGCCGGCCTCTAGCCAGGAGTACATGTTGACAAAACTATCGCCCGCGGCCAACTATCTCGTAACCAGGGCCGAGCGGTCGCGCCGTTAGGGGCGGGGGATACGAAACAGTCCAACGGAGATGTGCTTGCGAATAGCTTTATGCGACACAGATATCTGAATATAATTAGATTACAAAGGAACGATGCACGCTTAGCGCATTATTTTTGAAATTATATGCAAATAATGATTATTGAAAATAAAATTGTTACAAACTACCGTAATTAACTGTGATACAAATATGAAAGTTAGATCTGTCTTCCTTACATTTACATGTGAGCTTTGTTAACAAAATTCTTACTTCAAATTGTATTTACCAAAATACTTCTTACTGTAAAAATATAACTAATTTGAAGTTACCTTTAACAACAATAGCAAGATAATTGAGAATTAAATTTAGAACATAAGGAAACAAATGTTGTAAAGTACAATATGATTGCTATCTAGAAGCTAATACTAAAAAAGCTCACTAGATTTAAAAAAGTTTTCATGAAAGACAGACGAAGCATACAAACTAATTAGAATGAATTTTAGGGATATAAAACTTTATAACAAAAATATAAGTGGCGCGACAGGAAGCATCATTTTAAAATTTAGAGAAAGTAGTTAGATCGCTAGAATATATAGAGAATTTATATACTGGACAGGAACTAGAAGCACTAGAACAGGAATCAGACATTGAAAAGAACGACTTGGACTATCCTAAGCTTAGAGAAAATTTTGAACTAGCATTAAAGGGTCTGCAAGATAGTAAGGCACCGAGAACAGATAAGGTGCAAGCAAAAACTCTAAAAGCCGCTGGACAGGCAGTAACTAAACATCTCTTCCAACTTGTATAACCAAAGACTTCAAACGTAACTCCATAGTCACTATACCAAAAAATGAAAGGTGCGGGTAGATGTGATAACTTTCGAACAATAATTTTGACAGCACACGTGTTACAAATATTAACTAGAGTTGTACAAAAGCGGAAAGAAAAACTCACAGAAAAAATACTAGTAGAAGAACAATTTGGGTTTAGGCGAAACAGGGGAACACGGGAGGTCATTTTAGTTTTAAGGGTGTTAATGGAGAAAACAATAGAAGGGGGAGGAACCGTATAGGGTTTAAAGATTTGGAAAGAGAATTCGACAATGTAAAATGGGTGAAAATACTGGAAATACTAAAAAGAATTGGAATTAGTTATAGCGATAGACGAATAGTACATAGCTTATACAAAGAGCAAACAGCGGTAATAAAATTAGAGCAGAAACATAGAGACGTAAATATTAAGAAAGGTGTAAGAAAGAGATGTGCCCATCCCCATTAATTTTTAATTTATATATCTGAGAGGCAATGAAAACTGTCAAATGCAGAAAGACATTTGGAACTACTATGCAGGAACAATCGCTTGATAAGCTTAAATTTACAGATGATATAGCGGAATTAGCATCTAGCAAGGAAAAGTTAGAAGCAGCTCTTAATGAAATGGAAATAGTCCTAACAGAGAGATACGGTATGAAAGTTAACTAAAATAAAGCTATAATACTATAGTACGTAAAGGAGGAGTAAATAAGACAAAAACCAGAATTGAAATAAGAAACAAGAACTTACAAGGGGTTAAAGGGAGAAACGGACAGGAAAAAGGTAGAAGCGTTTGAAATGTGGTGCTACAGACGTATGATTAAGATGTAATGAATAGACAAAGATACGAATAAAGAGGTTCTCGAAATGGTAGAGAAAGAAAGAAATATGTGAACAGCAGTAAAAAATAAGAGAGATGTGATGATAGGATACATACTAAGGTATGAGGGAATAGTACATAATATACTAGAAGCAGAGAAAGGAAAAAAAGAGGTAGAGGTAGAGCTAGATTAGAATATTGCACACAGATAGTGAAAGATTTCAGAGAAATGTGTAGGCTAGCTCAGAATAGGAGACTATGGAGATACGTGTCCAACCAGTTCTAGGACTGAAGACTTACTGATGATGATAAATATCCTCCAATTACTTGTGGTCGTAACAATGGAAAAGAAAGAAAATCTGACAAGAAACTTTGCTTGTTCTGTGTTATACAAACCGATTCTTAGAAAATTAGTTACTAAGATCTCTTTTTTATAAGGCTTAGTTTGTTGTATCTTTTAACAATTTTAAACGAATCTGTGTCAGACACATTACTTAGTCGGTTATTGGCTGCCTTTTGTATATGTATGTAAAATAGGGTTCAGTACTTTCACCTGTATTATTTGCAGTATGACTAATGTATTTATACATAACAGAAACTTGTATCTTCAGCTTATTGACTGATCGATTTTGGCAGATACTGGCGTATTAAAATGAGGGAGAGAGTGCTTTGTAGGAAAACCTAAACCAATGCAGTTTTCTTTCTAACTATCTGTACACTATTTCTAAAAATATTTTGGTAAACCTTCCGTTTGTACTAAAACAGTATCATCAGTTTAGTATAATTCCTAACTACTATGAAATATCTATAGTTTAGACAAAACTGCCGTAAAAATAAGAAGGTGAAGAGAAAACACTTATTGGACTCGGAATACTACCTGTTACAAGCACATCGGGAGCATAATAAAAGTGCGCTCGCTTTCTCCTATCACCCTATCCATTTATCACTACAATGCATATTACTCTGTACAATGATAGATTACGCAAAGTAAATTTTTCTATTTGCATTTGAATAACTTGACATGACGTAAAAATGTCTGATGGAATACTAGATCAGGATATTATGACGATTAATTCAAACTTGTGGTAACACAACCCCAAAAAATGCGGTTTTTTCAGAATCAGTAATTATTTTATCATCTAGAACACTTTTGTTTCCTAGAATTTACATATGTAGTAATGTCATCGTTACACACTGCATTTTATGAAAGGATGCCATCTTATGAGCTATATGCTAATTTTTAATACATAAAAATTAGGGTGGCTTGTTGGAAACTCTTTACATGTACAGTTGAATGAAACATTACTCAATATTGTATAAAGCAGTGCATAGCGCGAATTAAAAGTTTGACCATTAATACAGGTAATTTTTACTTTCATTACACTTCTAACTGCTTCAAAGCTCTTACCTCCACTTGTTGTATCACTTACTTTGCTATATTTTCAATAATCTGTTTCCAAATTTATAAAACTTACTTTTTGAAGCTCAAAAGTAGACATCTAGTTTATTTACTATAATTACACGCAATCACTACCCGTATGTTGCGCTAATTGAATTCCAATAAAACATAAATATTGCACTCAATCTAACATTCCGCACGATTTATTCCTACGACTTGAAAATTACGCATTCGTTACATTTTCAAAAGCGCTCCTCCAGTTCGTAATTAAATATTTTCTTATTTTAAATTGACGTCAATTCAGCTTACAAGATTTTCCATATTTAAAATTCTCATTTTTAAACAGTAGTTACCAAAATACATTTTTGGTTGAATCTTCTTTTCAATTATTTAATAAAATTTTTCAATAAGCCTTATATTGAAGAATTTTCCCTCTTTATTGTATTTAATAATTTCCATTTTGTACGTAAGTTACGTTTAAAACATCACTTCTATATTCATTAAAACATCGTAATTATTAAGTTATAGTATGCTTGCTGCATACTTCAAATATCGTCTTCGCAACGCAACAGCTCGCGACTTAAATCAAAACAACATTTCGCAATCGAATTTAAGAATGATCGTTTTTAATAAACGGAATTGACGAAGTTTTAAGAATGAAACCAAATACAGCAATATCACAAAACATTGATACAATATGAAATATTTTCTCTGACACAAAAGCATATAGAACATTTACAACATCGCTTCTTTCAAACATAAAATTATTTCTAAAAAAAAATCTCCTTGCCTTATTTTAAATTTACAAAATTAAATTTCTTCTTTTATGGATGGTTTACCTGGTTATGATTGTTCCCACACTTGTAAAATTTGTTGTGGCAAAAAAAAATTCTTGACAGATAATCTATTAAAAAGGTCACAGTATTTCGATCTCTGAAAATAACCTTTCCCTGCAAACAATCCTCACAAAAAATATTATATGAAAAACACTTATTATTGTAACTTAAATTAAATACAAATACTCGCATATCAGTTAAAAATAAATCTCAAAGCAATACCTGCAGAATCCACAAAATCGCTATTCGTAGTTAAATATATTCTTATTTTAATTGACGTGAAATCGGCTTACAAGATTTTCCATATTTAAAATTTTCATCTCAAACAGCAGTTAACAAAGTACATTATGCTTAAATCATCCTTTCAATTACTTGTAAAATTTTTAAAATAACGCTATGTTGAAAAAATTTTCCTCTTCATTGTAATTTAATAAATTTCATTTTTTGTGTAATTTG
The DNA here is from genome assembly GCA_036346225.1 of Platerodrilus igneus. Lineage (NCBI taxonomy): Eukaryota > Metazoa > Arthropoda > Insecta > Coleoptera > Lycidae > Platerodrilus > Platerodrilus igneus. The sequence continues at coordinate 5,174 of JARFIW010001353.1, read as the reverse complement.
CATTTAAAACATCACTTCTGTATTCATTGTACCATCGTAATTATTAAATTACAAAATGCTTACTGCATGCTTCAAACATCATCTTCGCAAAGCAACAGCTTGCAACTTAAATCAAAATAACATTTCGCGATCGAATTTAAGAATCGAATAAATCCCTTGATTAATAAAGACTTTCTTATATATACAAATTATTTATTTCCAGAATGTAGTAGAATAGTATGGAACATTATGATGTAACATTTCCCACAAAAACTCATTAGCGTCTAAAATCGCGGCGTTTCAATACCTCACTTCCACCTAAGAGTGACGCGAGCTTCCTCGTCTTTGTTTAACACCCAAGGCTATTGTGTAGCATCGCATACTAATGCAAAACATAATCAGTTTTTATAGGTTATTTTTCAATGCTCAAGCCGCTTCTTGGAATAAACGTTTATTTATTACTAAGTTCATAATAAAATGAGGTATTCTCCCGAAACCTTCTTTTTAATCTCTAGCCTATTTTAAGAAATTCCTTATTTAAAATAAATTTATGTAATTTACAGGGTAGTTAATTTAAGCTTTAATTGCTTTTTATTTCTCATGGTTGCATTTTTATAGCAAATATTTGTTTTCACGGTAAAACGTGTTTTAAGATTAAAATTAGTGTTTCAGACACAAGATTGATTGTTATTTTTTATGCCAAATGCATAAAGCTAGCAATATTCTATGGTATTTACAGGAATGAAAAGCATTTTTAATGCATCGAATATGTATTGATATTTAATATGTGAAAATAAATGGCTTCATATTTATCTTAAAATAATCGATTTGCGTTTGCATTGAAAGCGTTTTTAGCATATCTAAAATTAATTATTTTTACATATACAGATTTTGTTATTTGCTATTTATTTACAATACACTTATATTATACAGGGTGATTATTTATACACGGGAATTTAATAATTTTCCGCTTGAATCTCTATAAATGAAAATATGCTTGTATTATACAGTGCGTAACCACACATTTACGGGAATTTCCGTTTTTTTTCGGATTTATTTATATTTTGGTGGAATTTATTTGTAAAATTTGGGTTTCAATAACCTCTCATGACCTCTTATCACGTCCATATATATATATATATATATATATATATATATATATACTGGTCACAAACCGCTCTGTTTGTTTTGGGCAAAGGAATATAGATGATACGTTGCATTTAGTTTTCTTAAGATTAGCAAAACCATTTTTGATTAGTTAACCGCTTTCAGCGATTATGGATAAAAAGAATTGGAGGATGTTAGAGCTGTGTTTGCAGAACTTTGTAATCTCTTCAAAACTCCTAGTCTATTGTATAATATTTCGGTTAATCCACATACTATATAAGTATTAACGTTTACTGTAGAATAAATACATATAGGGTCTGATATTACACAATCAATAACGCCCTAATATTATGAGCCATATTTTTTGCGATCCTTAAAAACCCTCTTTAACGTACGATTATAATCGTCAGATAAACCAAGTCAGACTTAACAAGGTCAGCTGTGTTCAAGAATCAGACGAATGAAGATGGCCTTTGCGATCTTGGATCACGACTTATGAATTGTTTTAAAGATTTTGTAGTAGATCGGATAAATATTCTACCGAAAGTCTAATTTTCCGTTCTAACCAATGCGCATTTAAGCATAAACATCTTTAGAATTAATGTTATCATGGTTTTATATTTTAAAGTTTTAGATGCTATCAACATTTCATCAATTGTCATATTTCATTCAGGGAGTGTTTTTTAGCAATTATTTAGAAAACTGTCCAAAACCAACAGTACTGCAGCCAACTTGCCGGTTTTCTTTACTTTGTCAAACTTAATTATGGCGAGCAATAAAGAGGAATCTTTGGTAACTGATACAAGTTCAGAATATTTTCGACCCTGTTCCATCCTTTGTTTGGAAATCCGAGAAATATGTGTGGTATTGTTTCTTACATTTAGATAGAAGCACAAATCTATAAAAGCTGTCATTTCCGTTTTTGTAGCAGCCTTTTGCGTCTTGCTCTCGATCATAAATCAGTCGTACTGTTCAAGTTTCAAAATTTGTACACTGAACAATATGGCATATATGACACTTATTCTTGAATTGCCAAACATTATTATCAAGTGTACTTCTGACGAACAGCATATTTCGTTCGCGATCTTCCAATTTTGTTTGTGATGTATAGGCGTATCGGCGTAGGTTTTTAGAACGCTCGGTATTAATTTGGTAATGAGGTCCTCCATACTTAGATACTTTCAGCAATTGGAAAACATTTTTCTTCAATAGGACCTCAAGTCGAAGAAGGTTTTGTTAGGAGTTTTATAAAGAGTTTTGGTAATCTCTTTAGTTGGTTACTCAGATCTCTCCACTTATCGGCAACTGAACATGAGAACAATCTTAGAAAAATTAACAGATTTATTCAATTTTCACAAATGATGAAGAAATAAATTGCAACTTGCTTGGGACAGAATTCCTCAGAAGGATGTTGATTACTTGCTGGAATTGGTGTCGTATAGTGCAGGTAGTGTGTAACAAGCAAGAAGCGTTCAACCGTTTACAATATTGTTACGTTCATTTACTGCCGATGAATTAAAAACCACATCGATTCCGTTTCCACTCTTCCATACGACAATAACATCCTATATATTTTACCTGTTTATAATATATACACTTGCGAATAATTTTCGATTTCAATCTATTCACTCTGAAACGACGAGTTTACGCTATAAACTCTATAGTTAGTGCCTTGTTTTGAGTATTCGTTAACTGGCTACAGGTTACTATAGCGTAAAATTAATCCTTATACTGCTACGACCAAAGACTCGTTGAAATAGTGTTTTGTATTATTTGATTAAGCTTGGGTCGGGTTTTCTTATCTCTTTTTTGGTATGTTAATAACAAGAGGATTGAAGTTCGAATTCTTGTTATTTAAAACAATGTTGGAATTTTGATTTTCCGTTCGTCTTCATAGATATTTTTCTAAACTACTCGTTCCATTACTTCAAGAGCGATGCACGTTTATTTTTTATAAGAAGTGTAGATCTTAGGTGTATCGCTGAGTTCTCCTGCGTTATTAATATTAGTAAGACCCTCTTTTCAGCTCATAGCTGGAGGTCAAATTGCTTGTTATGCAGGCCCGATTATTCTTTGACGTAGATCAACTGCTCTTGCGTGCAGACCGCTGTTGCAATTAAGGTAGCAACATGGTTGTTGCTGACTACCGCGGCGATGCTGTGCTGATTCCATTCCGACGGCTTGCAAGATAAGTATCCCGACACATGTATGTGACTTGTGTTCTCTTTTTAACATACCAGGGGATAAACCTGATTCGTATCGTACTGACTAACAAAACACGTTTTTTTTAAAACCCACTTTGAAATTAGATACGCTAATGTTTCTTATGGTAAAATCCTTACTAGAAAGGTTTCAAAATTTAATGTTTTTTTTTTACTTAACCCATCTGATTATACGAAAGTATCAGCATTATTTTTTTACTGGTTAGATTTATGACATGCTAGCTTGTATGATAAGCAATGGATGTAAAAAATCCTGCATTGAGATTTTCTCCAGATTGCTCATCAAGTGCAATTTTCCGATAGCTAAGTGGACTGTTGTTTGAATGGTGAAAACCAAATTGATAATAACAATAATAAATGCTGAGGTTTTACAATTTCGATAATAATAAAAATGCAATAAATCGGAACAGTGTAAACACTTACCCAACACTTGTAGAGAAGATCTTCAATGTTGCGTAGCACAAAAAAATTGAGCCCCGCGAAGGGAATACAGGTACGAATCGCAAAAATGTGGCGCACAAGGCCGTGCATCTACCATACGTTACGAAGTATCAAACGCGACTCGTTTTATTTTATTGTTGTAGATTATAGGACGGTATTATCTCTCACGTGTATGCACAGTTTCGATAAATCCGCCTAATATCGTCAAAAGAGAAAACCTCATGTATTTCTAACATAGCTACGAAATGCGCACTTCATGGAACAATTATTGAATTTGTCCATAGAGTAAAATTGCTTTTTTAAATAGAAACTTTATTTATTTTTTTTGCTGTTTAAATAGAAATTTTTATTTTTTTATTGTAAATAGAAAATCGTTGGTGATGTATTTTTTTGTGTTGCTAGGACCCCCTTCTGCGCATTGGTTGTTATCCCGGTATTTCTATATGACCCGTACGCTGCATAACGTAGCAATATGCAGTTATGTTTATTTTGTATTACTTTTTTGTAAACTCTAATTAATGAATATTTTTGAGTAGTTAAATGTTTCTTTCAAGATGAAGAAGTCTTACTTTTCGGTGTTGCGAATTGCATGTCACCCGTGCGTATATTTATTGCGTTGCGTGGTTAGCGAAAAAAGCGGCAAAAATACTTCGAACAATAGTTTTATCAATGTCTTTATAATAGACCGAATAAGTACCGCATAAGGTGCTGCTTCAAAGTGAACTGCCACTAATACAGTATTGCCCGAAATAAACAGTACTGAAACTAAGTTGGCGGTGTTTTTATGCGTGCGCTGCCACACTCAAATTAGCTAGTATAGACCTGTCAAGTAAACCTCAATCAAGTAATTAGTAGGGCCTAATTGTTAAAAATGGTGTTAAGTACAGAGGAGAAAGTGTTTCTGGTAGAGCATTATTTTCGTTCATACGGAATCGGGCGACATAATGGTGCAAGTTTGCTATACGTGTCTGATCAATTCACACAAAGGTTTAATAAACGTTCTCCAAGTAATGCTGTAATTTTGAAGGTTATTGAAAAGTTTAGAAATACAGGTAGTGTATTGTGCCAACGAAAAGGAAACTCGGGGCGTCCCAGGACAGTTAACAACAACAATAACCATGAACGTGTTTTTGAGCAAATCTTAGAAAATCCGAAAGTCAGCCAGGCAAGGACAGCGTTACAACTTGATTCAAAAAGAACTTCCTTTCAAAGAATCCTGAAGGAGCTGGGTACATTTTCGTATGTGATTCAGGTACATCAACAACTACATCCTCGGGATTATCGCAGTAGAGTGGAATATTGCGCCAGAATTCTCGCGTTACAGTATGAAAATCCTGAATTTTTGAAAAATGTTTGGTTTTCAGACGAAGCACATTTTCACTTGTCAGGCTATGTGAATCGTCGCACAAATCGATTTCTGGGCTT